>OX328125.1:110604466-110796966 GCA_946811695.1 Gonocerus acuteangulatus | reverse complement strand
TCTTTAAGGAAAAGACATCAGAAGTTTTGGAAGTCGTACCCTTTCATGAGCTTATGCCTGTGCGGAGCACTAAATGGTGCCGATTAAGCATCGAGGATAAAGAAACTCCATACCATGTCATTTGTCTGTCTGTATGTTTTTTCTTTAACAAATTCAAACTTACAGACTTGGCAAACAGGCAAGTCTTGATCCGGGGAGTGTCATATCCTTGGACAAAATCTTAAAGGACGCACAGTTCGGAGGTCACGGGTTCGAAACTGTGAACCCGAAGTGTTCGTCGATACAAATGCAAAGTATCGAATGTGAAAAAAACGCATTTTTCATTTTAAATCTTTGCCGATTGCTTTGCCTATGGACGGCAAACTCTGGAATCTAAGTTCACACAATGAAAGTGGAATATAACCACTGTCAAAAGGTCGAACCTGCCTACTATTTGACTGCCCAAAAGCAAGGTGATAAATAAAGTATTTTCACTCTTTAAAGTGGTGATTTTCACATTAGATACTTAGCTTTTGCATCGACGAGTTACAGAATTGCGTTATTAGATTTTATTATTACTTATTTGAGTTCTAATGTATTTTTGCTTTTAAGCAAAAAGTGTAGCATGGCACGCTGGGTAACAGCTAGTAATTTAATCAAATTAATTGACATGTTAGGAATTATCCACAAGGATTTTCTGAGGTATAAATTATTTCCACAAATACTTTATTTTTGATCCTCAACCTCAGCAGAATTTATTGATGAACTAATTACAATTCCTCAAATAAACGTTTCGGCCTCAGGGCCATCCTCATTAACTTCCTTCCTCAATCCCCATATATTCACCCTATTTCCACAAGGGCTTGTCATCACTTCAAATCTATAACTTTAAATCTATGGGCTTGTCCATCTTCTATCACTAAAACTTATTTACATTTTTAAACATTTGAGTTACCACCAGACCATGTGGCCACAAATTTCCACCATTTTCTATTGGTGATAGAGATAGATGTGGATTGAGGAAGGAAGTTGATGAGGATGGCCCTGAGGCCGAAACGTTTATTTGAGGAATTGTAATTAGTTCATCGATAAATTTTGGCTGAGGTTGAGGATCAAAAATAAAGTATATGTGGAATTAATAAAATTAAGTTGGCCTTAAATATACAAACAAACGAAACGGTACTGGAATTAACATTTCATTTACTAAAAGTAGGATGGACTTGCTTATATTGTTGTTCGAATGGGAAATATTCCCTGCCGGAACATGGATGCTTAAGAAGGTGGCTACCTGTAGTCAGCACGGTGATAATGGCCTATGTTTGCTGAAAAGGAGTTGAACGATTAGTTTATTTAGGAAATTAAATTAATGACAGGTAATTAACTACTTATAGAATTTATAATTATTAGCGCGGTTCCTCCCTCCCCCATAGGGAGGAACCCCGCTTATAAGGTTGATACAATGAAACAATCCGGAAGTGCCGACTAGAAAATTTTGCGTTTCAGAACCCCTAGAAACCGAAAATAACGGTGGTTCAAATTTGTATATATATATATATGTATATATTTATTTATATATATATATATATATATATATATTTGTCTGTTCGCTCTCTAAATAGAAGACGAATGGTCCGATTTTGATGAAATTTGGTACAAAAATCTGTCATCCAATTTGAAAGGTCAAGTTCGTTAACCAGCAAAATCCGCCCACTGGAAGATGGCGTTTGGGGCGAAATTCGCGCAGAAAAAATCGTAACGCTTACGTTTTTGAGTTCATAAGCTTGTAAGTACTCGTTTTATAGGCTTCTTGGGCTAGAAAAACGAATGAAATCATTTTCAAGGCGATAGCTTTAACCGTTGTCGAGAAAATTGGAAAAATAGTTTTTGAATACCGTTTTTGGTTTGGGTACTTAGAATTACGGGATTCAGTTGAAACATTATCTGCATGTTCTACTTTCATTAAAACTAATATGTTGAAAGTTATGTTACGTTTGGAGTTAAGGAAGGGCTAGAATAAAATATTTTATGAACAGACATGAAAAGTTTTGGAAACTTCGTATACTTTCATTAATATCTCGAACACGGTTGGGAAATCGTGGTAAGTGGATTGAAACTATTTGAAAGCTTACTAAATTCTCTACAAAAATGATTCTAACCTATTTTTGATTAGGTTATGTCAATCGGAGAAATAAGTGCTTAAAACTTCAAATACGTCTGTTTTGTTCTTATGAACGGGTTTTTGTCGTTCTTTTTGTAATTTTTGTCTCTTTCCCTTGGTTTTTTATTGCTTTTTATTTTTGTAATTTCTTATGTTGTATTTGTAAGGAAAATGTATGTGTGTGTAAAACAGGATAGGTAAAATGAGACCAATTTTCTGTTGTCAGAAATAATAAAAAGTTTTGGGAACTTCGTATAATTTCTTAATATCTCGAAAACGGTTGAGAATCTTGGTAAACGGATGGTTACCATTCGAAAGCTTACTAAATGCTCTAGAAAACAGGTTCTGAAGAAAGTTTTGATTAGGCGATGTCAAACGGAGAAATAAGTACATATAACTTAGAAGTTTGATAAACGATAATTGATTTCGTTAATTTATACGGTTCTTTTTGTCTGTTTTTATTTCTTGTTATTTTGTTATTGCTTCTAGGAGGAGGATGTATTTCTCAATAAAACAGGGGAATAAATACAAATTCTTTGAACCTGTAACAGAACTGAAAACGTCAGTCCGGGTCGAGGTAGTCTGCCGGTTCAGGTAGGCTTTTATTGCACTTCATAAATCAAGATTCATTGTTCTCATCAAGCATTCTAGGACAGCTGACAGTTACCTTTACCTGTAGGAAGTCATGCAGCCAAATTCTATACTAGAAATATAATTATATTTTGTGGTTGAATGTGGCCGTAGTTCAATAAAAAATAACACTACTTTCTCATTTTCATGTACAATTTTATTTTGTTTAATTGCATTTAAAAGTAAAATGGATATGTTAGCACTGCAAGTTAAGTAAATTAGAAATATATTCGTAGAAGAGTCTTCGTAGACCGAAACTTGGGACGGCAGAAAGAGTAATTTCTGCTTAGGATAGTTTCATCCCTAGCCGAAAATCATGGTTTTTTTTCATATTTGTTTACATTAGGAATGATCCAAACAAAGTAATAACTGTTTCTATTGTAAGTCTACAAAATAACACTAGGGATATGAATGGAACCGCGCTAAGATGACGCAGTTCCTGCGAGTCGGACTTTTAAGTACCCGAACCGAAATTTTAACAAACCTGTTTTATTCACTTTTCACGGAATTGTTTACAGATATCGACTTACAAATTGTTTCATTCGTTTCTAGACGTTCGAAAATCTTTTAAGTGTACCTGGAAGTCAATAAACGCTGGATTCTGCTGGTTAAAAATATTGACCATTTAAATCACAGGGAGTATTTTTGTACTACAATTTATCAAAAGCATACAATTTTTGGGGCATATATATATATATATATATATATATATATATATATATATATATATGTTATTTGTCTTGACCTTGAACAAGACAGAAAGTGCGGTACTTGAGGCTGGGAGACTAGTGTCTGATCAGAGATCAGAATCTTCTAGAGAAAGAAAGAACAGCAAATTTGCGAAAGGAAGCCTTCAGAAATCTTCTAGAAACACTGCGAATGTTAAGAAAAAGTAGATGGCTTTTTCAGAAAAAACATTTTTCTATTTTTTTTTTCAATGTTCCTTTTAGCGCGGTTCCTCCCTCCCCCATAGGGAGGAACCCCGCTTATAAGGTTGATACAATGAAACAATCCGGAAATGCCGACAAGAAAATTTCGCGTTTCAGAACCCCTAGAGACCGAAAATAACGGTGGTTCAAATTTGTATATATATATATATATATATATATATATATATATATATATATATATATGTATATATATATATATATATATATATATATATATATATATATATGTATATATATATATATATATATATATATATATATATATATATTTGTCTGTTCGCTCATTTCTGATGGTCCGATTTTGATGAAATTTGGTACAAAAATCCGTCGTCCAATTTGAAAGGTCAAGTTCGTTAACCAGCAAAATCCGCCCACTGGAAGATGGCGTTTAGGGCGAAATTCGCGCAAAAAAAATCGTAACGCTTACGTTTTTGAGTTCATAAGCTTGTAAGTACTCGTTTTATAGGCTTCTTGGGCTAGGAAAACTAATGAAACCATTTTCAAGGCGATAGCTTTAACCGTTTTCGAGAAAACTGAAAAAGTTTATTTCTTTTCTAAGCTTATCAAATTTTTTTTTTTTTTTTTTTTGTTTTATTGAATATTTACAATCTGTATACATAAATACAATAAGTAAATAAATATCTCATACATCGCTATACACAAGGAAGAACAGAGGGGAGAAGGCAGCCATTGCTGTCACTCCCTAAGGAATGAATAATGTTTTTAAGTGTTACAGTTGGTCCCTAGGCCACTTTCTTTTCAGGCGTCTCGGGGGATTGGAAGGAATCGCATCTGTGGAAAGGGATTGGGCAAGGGGATTGGGATGAAAGGATAGCTTGGAATGAAAAGTGGAGAAGCGGGTTTTAGCTAATTCGGTGACAAAGGGAATTTCGAGGTCTCGGTGGATGATATTATTGTTGACGTAGAAGGGAGCATTAAGGATCCGGCGAAGGACTTTGGACTGGAAGGTTTGGATTCGGTTCATGTTGGAAGGTTTTGCTGTACCCCATAGTTCAATGCCGTATGTCCAAATCGGTTTAATAATCGTTTTGTAGATTGTTAGTTTGTTTTCAGTACTGAGTTTTGATTTGGGACCTATTAGTCGTCTAAGTAGGCCGTAGCGTCTGTTTAGTTCTTGTCGTTTTGTTTTTGTGTGTGTGTTCCAAGTAAGTCTCTTGTCGAGGTGGAAGCCTAGGTATCGAACAACATCGGATTTGGGAATGAGGGATTCGTTTAGGGTAACAGATGGGCACTCACTGCGCCGCAGTGCTTACATTTTTCGGCGTTAACTTTAATTCGCCACTTCTTTAGCCACATCTCGATTTCCAATAGATGATTTTGGAGCGCTTCTGAGGCTTGCTGCGGGTTGGCAGAATATGAAAGCACTGCAGTATCATCTGCAAAAGTTGTGGTAATGGTACTGGGATTAGTGGGGATATCAGCGGTGAAGATGGAGTAGAGGAGAGGGGCTAGGATGCTGCCTTGGGGTACTCCAGCAGACACGGGGCGGGATGTAGAATTTGAGGCATTATACTGGACATGAAATAAGCGGGATGAAAGAAAGGATTTTAGGATTAAGTAGTAGGTGATGGGGAGAAAACGCTTGAGCTTATAAAGGAGGCCCGGATGCCAGACTCAGTCAAAGGCCTGGGCTACGTCAAGAAAGACTCCTGAACAGAATTCCTTTCGCTCAAGCGTTGAGGAAATTGTGTCTACAACTCGGAAAGCTTGTTGGGTCGTAGAGTGGAGTGATCGGAAGCCAAACTGATGAGTTGGAATGATACCAGAGGATTCAACTATGGGAAGGATACGTTTGTACAAAAGTTTTTCAAGGATTTTAGAGAGGATGGGTAACAAACTGATTGGGCGGTAGGATGATGTTTCGGTAGCTGGTTTGGTTGGTTTGGAGATAAGGATTACACAGGAGTGTTTCCAGGAGGAAGGGAAGTGAGTGGTTCGAAGTACACTGTTATATATAAGGATGAGGAACATGATGGCTTTATGGGGGAGGTGCCGAAGGATTTTAGCGGTGATAAGATCAGGACCAGGGGACTTATTGAGGGGTAGATGGTTAATGATGTATTTGACTTCCGAAGGGTGAAAGGAAGGTGGAGGTAAGGACATCGGTAAGGGTTCGGAAAGATAAGTGATTACCTCTTCAGTATGGGAAGGGTTTAACTCTGGGTTCGGGGAAAAGGTTGCTTCTAGATGATTGGCAAAATGGGAAGCTTTTTCTTCGTCACTTCTGGCCCAAGTTCCATCTTCACGTCGGAGTGGAGAGGAGGTAGCTTGAAATTTAAGAATTCTTTTTGTGGCTTCCCACAGTGAGTGGTTACGGGGCGTTAAAGAAGAAAGATATTCTTCCAGTCGGTGGTAGCTTATCAAATGGCACTAGGGACATGAACGGAACCGCGCTAAGATGCTGCAGTTCCTGCGAGTCGGACTTTTGTAATTACTATCTGATTGACGGCACCATGACAGAACATCCAACCTCGCTTCCTTCTAGAACCGCTTCCGCATTCTAATCAACAAGGGGCCTTCAGATTTAATCCAGACTTAAAAAAACTTCCATTTTTAGGAGAATTTTGATTTTTGAAGAAATATTCTTATTTGTTGGTCTCATAAGTTTAGGATCATTCTTAGCACAATTTACAACAATGTAAAAATACATTACTAGTAAATTGTACAATGGAATTGTGTCTTGAATATGGTGAGAAGACAAGCTGTATAGTTACATTACCCAGAAGGCAGTGTGATTACAATCTGTATGAACTACCCCTGGAGCTGGTCTCTAGTTATGCTTCAATCGGGGAACGGGGTTATTTATGATTAGCTGTGATGGTAGGGAGTTTATTAGAGAATTAGGATGGCCGAGGAATTTCAAATGACATTTTTGATAGAAATTTTTGGTCAAGAGATGGATATATGGAATATTGAGGTCGTTATGGAGAGTCAAATTGGATACAAAGAATGGAGCGTCGGCTATTTTACGGAGGATTTTAGATTGCAATAATAGAATTTTGTAGGAGTTTGAGGCCTTTGTGGATCCCCAGAGTTCTATGTCATATTGTTCTGAGTATTTTCATGTGAATCAGTCTGTGTTATTAAGTGTAAGTTCTGATCATCGGTAAAGTAAGTGTAGTAATAGACATATCGTATTTTTAAAAAAAGTACGACTCGCAGGATCTGCGACATCTTAGCGCGGTTCAGTTCCTATCCCTAGTGTCATTTGGGAAGATTTAAATAGAAACCGTTATTATTTTGTTTCCACCTTTCCCCCGTAAACAAAGGGCCCGTTACCAAGGGGCAGCGTACCCTTATACCTGGAATGGCACCCACCACTGGTTGGCCAACCCAACAAATAGAAACAGTTATTTCGAATATCAAAATGTTTCTAATTTTATTGATTTCTTCTACAGTAATACTAATTCTATAAATAAATGCAATTAAAAAAAAGTCCGACTCGCAGGAACTGCGTCATCTTAGCGCGGTTCCATTCATATCCCTAGTGTTATTTTGTAGACTTACAATAGAAACAGTTATTACTTTGTTTGGATCATTCCTAATGTAAACAAATATGAAAAAAAACCATGATTTTCGGCTAGGGATGAAACTATCCTAAGCAGAAATTACTCTTTCTGCCGTCCCAAGTTTCGGTCTACGAAGACTCTTCTACGAATATATTTCTAATTTACTTAACTTGCAGTGCTAACATATCCATTTTACTTTTAAATGCAATTAAACAAAATAAAATTGTACATGAAAATGAGAAAGTAGTGTTATTTTTTATTGAACTACGG
Source organism: Gonocerus acuteangulatus (assembly GCA_946811695.1). Lineage (NCBI taxonomy): Eukaryota > Metazoa > Arthropoda > Insecta > Hemiptera > Coreidae > Gonocerus > Gonocerus acuteangulatus. The sequence continues at coordinate 110,789,449 of OX328125.1, read as the reverse complement.
CCACATTCAACCACAAAATATAATTATATTTCTAGTATAGAATTTGGCTGCATGACTTCCTACAGGTAAAGGTAACTGTCAGCTGTCCTAGAATGCTTGATGAGAACAATGAATCTTGATTTATGAAGTGCAATAAAAGCCTACCTGAACCGGCAGACTACCTCGACCCGGACTGACGTTTTCAGTTCTGTTACAGGTTCAAAGAATTTGTATTTATTCCCCTGTTTTATTGAGAAATACATCCTCCTCCTAGAAGCAATAACAAAATAACAAGAAATAAAAACAGACAAAAAGAACCGTATAAATTAACGAAATCAATTATCGTTTATCAAACTTCTAAGTTATATGTACTTATTTCTCCGTTTGACATCGCCTAATCAAAACTTTCTTCAGAACCTGTTTTCTAGAGCATTTAGTAAGCTTTCGAATGGTAACCATCCGTTTACCAAGATTCTCAACCGTTTTCGAGATATTAAGAAATTATACGAAGTTCCCAAAACTTTTTATTATTTCTGACAACAGAAAATTGGTCTCATTTTACCTATCCTGTTTTACACACACATACATTTTCCTTACAAATACAACATAAGAAATTACAAAAATAAAAAGCAATAAAAAACCAAGGGAAAGAGACAAAAATTACAAAAAGAACGACAAAAACCCGTTCATAAGAACAAAACAGACGTATTTGAAGTTTTAAGCACTTATTTCTCCGATTGACATAACCTAATCAAAAATAGGTTAGAATCATTTTTGTAGAGAATTTAGTAAGCTTTCAAATAGTTTCAATCCACTTACCACGATTTCCCAACCGTGTTCGAGATATTAATGAAAGTATACGAAGTTTCCAAAACTTTTCATGTCTGTTCATAAAATATTTTATTCTAGCCCTTCCTTAACTCCAAACGTAACATAACTTTCAACATATTAGTTTTAATGAAAGTAGAACATGCAGATAATGTTTCAACTGAATCCCGTAATTCTAAGTACCCAAACCAAAAACGGTATTCAAAAACTATTTTTCCAATTTTCTCGACAACGGTTAAAGCTATCGCCTTGAAAATGATTTCATTCGTTTTTCTAGCCCAAGAAGCCTATAAAACGAGTACTTACAAGCTTATGAACTCAAAAACGTAAGCGTTACGATTTTTTCTGCGCGAATTTCGCCCCAAACGCCATCTTCCAGTGGGCGGATTTTGCTGGTTAACGAACTTGACCTTTCAAATTGGATGACAGATTTTTGTACCAAATTTCATCAAAATCGGACCATTCGTCTTCTATTTAGAGAGCGAACAGACAAATATATATATATATATATATATATATAAATAAATATATACATATATATATATATACAAATTTGAACCACCGTTATTTTCGGTTTCTAGGGGTTCTGAAACGCAAAATTTTCTAGTCGGCACTTCCGGATTGTTTCATTGTATCAACCTTATAAGCGGGGTTCCTCCCTATGGGGGAGGGAGGAACCGCGCTAACAACAACAGCCCATTAAAATGTGAGCTAAAGAACTACGAAAACCCGATCAAAAGAACAAAACAAACCCATTTGAAGATTTAAGCACTTATTTCTCAGATTGACAACGCCTAATCAAAAATTTTGTTTGAATCTTTTTTGTAGAGAATTTAGTAAGCTTTCGAATGGTCAACTTTCACAAGATTCTCAACCGTTTTAGAGATATTAAGGAAAATTTACAAAGTTACCAAAACTTTTCATGTCTGTTAATAATATATTTTATTCTAACCCTTCCTTAACACCAAACGTAACCAAAATTTCAACATATTAGTTTTGATGAATGTTTAACATGCAGAAAATGTTTCAACTGAATCCCAAGATTGTAAGTACCCAAACCAAAAACGTTAGTCAGCAACTATTTTTCCGATTTTCTCGAAAACGGTTGAAGCTATCGCCTTAAAAATGGTGTCATTCGTTTTCCTAGGTCAAGAAGCCTATAAAACAAGTATTTACAAGCATATGAACTCAAAAACGTAAGCCTTACGATTTTTTTTGCGCGAATTTCGCCCCAAACGCCATCTTCCAGTGGGCGGATTTTGCTAGTTAACGAACTTGACCTTTCAAATTGGACGAAGGATTTTTGTACCAAATTTCATCAAAATCGGACCTTTGCTCTCTGCTGCTGCTACACCGCGAACAGACAAATATATATATACAAATTTGAACCACCATCATTTTCGGTCTCTAGGGGTTCTGAAACGCAAAATTTTCTCCTATTTTCCCTATGAAGGGAGGGAGGAACCGCGCTAAAAGGTTACAGCCTCTAAATGTTAACCAATTTCAATGCATTTTTATTTTTTATATGAAAGCCAATATAATTTAGAACAACTTTGTCTAGAGTTTTATTTGTTGTTTCCCTTGTTTATTAAATTACCTGTAAAGAAGTTAAGTTATTTGTTATTTCCCTTGTTTATTAAATTACCTGTAAAGAAGTTAAGTTATTTGTTATTTCCCTTGTTTATTAAATTACCTGTAAAGAAGTTAAGTTATTTGTTATTTCCCTTGTTTATTAAATTACCTGTAAAGAAGTTAAGTTATTTGTTATTTCCCTTGTTTATTAAATTACCTGTAAAGAAGTTAAGTTATTTGTTGTTTCCCTTGTTTATTAAATTACCTGTAAAGAAGTTAAGTTATTTGTTATTTCCCTTGTTTATTAAATTACCTGTAAAGAAGTTAAGTTATTTGTTATTTCCCTTGTTTATTAAATTACCTGTAAAGAAGTTAAGTTATTTGTTATTTCCCTTGTTTATTAAATTACCTGTATAGAAGTTAAGTTATTTGTTATTTCCCTTGTTTATTAAATTACCTGTAAAGAAGTTAAGTTATTTGTTATTTCCCTTGTTTATTAAATTACCTGTAAAGAAGTTAAGTTATTTGTTATTTCCCTTGTTTATTAAATTACCTGTAAAGAAGTTAAGTTATTTGTTATTTCCCTTGTTTATTAAATTACCTGTAAAGAAGTTAAGTTATTTGTTATTTCCCTTGTTTATTAAATTACCTGTATAGAAGTTAAGTTATTTGTTATTTCCCTTGTTTATTAAATTACCTGTAAAGAAGTTAAGTTATTTGTTATTTCCCTTGTTTATTAAATTACCTGTAAAGAAGTTAAGTTATTTGTTATTTCCCTTGTTTATTAAATTACCTGTAAAGAAGTTAAGTTATTTGTTATTTCCCTTGTTTATTAAATTACCTGTAAAGAAGTTAAGTTATTTGTTATTTCCCTTGTTTATTAAATTACCTGTAAAGAAGTTAAGTTATTTGTTATTTCCCTTGTTTATTAAATTACCTGTAAAGAAGTTAAGTTATTTGTTATTTCCCTTGTTTATTAAATTACCTGTATAGAAGTTAAGTTATTTGTTATTTCCCTTGTTTATTAAATTACCTGTAAAGAAGTTAAGTTATTTGTTATTTCCCTTGTTTATTAAATTACCTGTAAAGAAGTTAAGTTATTTGTTATTTCCCTTGTTTATTAAATTACCTGTAAAGAAGTTAAGTTATTTGTTATTTCCCTTGTTTATTAAATTACCTGTATAGAAGTTAAGTTATTTGTTATTTCCCTTGTTTATTAAATTACCTGTAAAGAAGTTAAGTTATTTGTTATTTCCCTTGTTTATTAAATTACCTGTAAAGAAGTTAAGTTATTTGTTATTTCCCTTGTTTATTAAATTACCTGTAAAGAAGTTAAGTTATTTGTTATTTCCCTTGTTTATTAAATTACCTGTAAAGAAGTTAAGTTATTTGTTATTTCCCTTGTTTATTAAATTACCTGTAAAGAAGTTAAGTTATTTGTTATTTCCCTTGTTTATTAAATTACCTGTAAAGAAGTTAAGTTATTTGTTATTTCCCTTGTTTATTAAATTACCTGTAAAGAAGTTAAGTTATTTGTTATTTCCCTTGTTTATTAAATTACCTGTAAAGAAGTTAAGTTATTTGTTATTTCCCTTGTTTATTAAATTACCTGTAAAGAAGTTAAGTTATTTGTTATTTCCCTTGTTTATTAAATTACCTGTATAGAAGTTAAGTTATTTGTTATTTCCCTTGTTTATTAAATTACCTGTAAAGAAGTTAAGTTATTTGTTATTTCCCTTGTTTATTAAATTACCTGTAAAGAAGTTAAGTTATTTGTTATTTCCCTTGTTTATTAAATTACCTGTAAAGAAGTTAAGTTATTTGTTATTTCCCTTGTTTATTAAATTACCTGTAAAGAAGTTAAGTTATTTGTTATTTCCCTTGTTTATTAAATTACCTGTATAGAAGTTAAGTTATTTGTTATTTCCCTTGTTTATTAAATTACCTGTAAAGAAGTTAAGTTATTTGTTATTTCCCTTGTTTATTAAATTACCTGTAAAGAAGTTAAGTTATTTGTTATTTCCCTTGTTTATTAAATTACCTGTAAAGAAGTTAAGTTATTTGTTATTTCCCTTGTTTATTAAATTACCTGTAAAGAAGTTAAGTTATTTGTTATTTCCCTTGTTTATTAAATTACCTGTAAAGAAGTTAAGTTATTTGTTATTTCCCTTGTTTATTAAATTACCTGTAAAGAAGTTAAGTTATTTGTTATTTCCCTTGTTTATTAAATTACCTGTATAGAAGTTAAGTTATTTGTTATTTCCCTTGTTTATTAAATTACCTGTAAAGAAGTTAAGTTATTTGTTATTTCCCTTGTTTATTAAATTACCTGTAAAGAAGTTAAGTTATTTGTTATTTCCCTTGTTTATTAAATTACCTGTAAAGAAGTTAAGTTATTTGTTATTTCCCTTGTTTATTAAATTACCTGTAAAGAAGTTAAGTTATTTGTTATTTCCCTTGTTTATTAAATTACCTGTAAAGAAGTTAAGTTATTTGTTATTTCCCTTGTTTATTAAATTACCTGTAAAGAAGTTAAGTTATTTGTTATTTCCCTTGTTTATTAAATTACCTGTAAAGAAGTTAAGTTATTTGTTATTTCCCTTGTTTATTAAATTACCTGTAAAGAAGTTAAGTTATTTGTTATTTCCCTTGTTTATTAAATTACCTGTAAAGAAGTTAAGTTATTTGTTATTTCCCTTGTTTATTAAATTACCTGTAAAGAAGTTAAGTTATTTGTTATTTCCCTTGTTTATTAAATTACCTGTAAAGAAGTTAAGTTATTTGTTATTTCCCTTGTTTATTAAATTACCTGTATAGAAGTTAAGTTATTTGTTATTTCCCTTGTTTATTAAATTACCTGTAAAGAAGTTAAGTTATTTGTTATTTCCCTTGTTTATTAAATTACCTGTAAAGAAGTTAAGTTATTTGTTATTTCCCTTGTTTATTAAATTACCTGTAAAGAAGTTAAGTTATTTGTTATTTCCCTTGTTTATTAAATTACCTGTAAAGAAGTTAAGTTATTTGTTATTTCCCTTGTTTATTAAATTACCTGTAAAGAAGTTAAGTTATTTGTTATTTCCCTTGTTTATTAAATTACCTGTAACGAAGTTAAGTTATTTGTTATTTCCCTTGTTTATTAAATTACCTGTATAGAAGTTAAGTTATTTCTTATTTCCCTTGTTTATTAAATTACCTGTAAAGAAGTTAAGTTATTTGTTATTTCCCTTGTTTATTAAATTACCTGTAAAGAAGTTAAGTTATTTGTTATTTCCCTTGTTTATTAAATTACCTGTAAAGAAGTTAAGTTATTTGTTATTTCCCTTGTTTATTAAATTACCTGTAAAGAAGTTAAGTTATTTGTTATTTCCCTTGTTTATTAAATTACCTGTAAAGAAGTTAAGTTATTTGTTGTTTCCCTTGTTTATTAAATTACCTGTAAAGAAGTTAAGTTATTTGTTATTTCCCTTGTTTATTAAATTACCTGTAAAGAAGTTAAGTTATTTGTTATTTCCCTTGTTTATTAAATTACCTGTAAAGAAGTTAAGTTATTTGTTATTTCCCTTGTTTATTAAATTACCTGTAAAGAAGTTAAGTTATTTGTTATTTCCCTTGTTTATTAAATTACCTGTAAAGAAGTCATCTTCTTGATATTCTTCATCTAACTTAATATCAGCCCTGATATTGTTGAAATTAAACATTCAAATTCTGATAAGACTTGGAAAAAATCTGAGTGACACATAAAACATCGTTAACACTACAATAAAACTGTAAAAATGTATACACCTAGTTTATTTGTTTTTACAATAAGGACCGATATTAACTTGTCGGAGTAAAACCCGAATTCCTGAACCTTGGCATCGATTCTCAGGACCTGTTCTCCCACGCATCGACTCCTGATTGGATTCTAAACACCGAGATATGATAATCCAGTTTTAGGTAATTCTACTGGGCAGTATATGATCCAATATGTCACCAAGATTCTAATATTGGAAGCTGAATACACGGAAAACTCTAGCGACATTCAACATCTTGTCAAACATAGCTCAGTGATTTTGGCTGTGAGTGAGGAATTGTTTATGATGTGGATGAAAAAAAATTCCAATATAGCGTGTAAACACATGGGCGTGAACTGAGTGTATCGCAAGGTAATGACATTATTCCAACACTTGGGTGCGGTTGGATCAAGTCCCAAGTGTACTAAGTACTCACTTGGGACATAAACCACATGATCACAAGAATTCACAAATCATTTGTGGAAATGAGAGCTAACCATGATGAGATCAGCGGTGTGAAACGTATAGGCAACAGCAGTTCTGAGTATACTCTAAGAAAGCTGATTAAATTTTACGAATTTTATGAGATTCGGCAGTCTGCAGGATTTTTGTGGTAATGTAGTGATTTGTGTCGCTAACCAGAAGTTTCTATTCATTTCTTCGGATTAAATTAACAGTGTAGTTTGAATGAGATACTTCTGAACATTGGATGTGCATTAGCCTAAAAGCACATTTTTTTTTTTTTTTTTTTTATAATTTATTTATGAGCACCCCGCATTGACAGCGTTTCGCCCAGGTACACATATAAAATAGAAATACATAACAATGATTCAAATACATAATTATAATCTTATATAATAATTATTAATCCTTAATAGTTAACATATTACATAATTATAAATCCAATTGCATTATTGTGTGTATCAATCTAATTATAGAATTAAGTTTGTGAATAACATACAGCTAAAAGTAAAATTAACTAGTAAAAAACAATACATTTTTAAGAAAAACTTATAATTACAAAGGAAACGAAGAAAAATAGTTCCTATGTACAATACGACTATATATCGTCGATACAAAAGCAAACTAACGAATATGAAAGAATGCATCTTTCATTGTCCATCTTTAATAATTTCTGCTGGACTTATTTACGGCAAATTCTTCAATCTGACTTCACTCTATTAAAGGGAAAGTATTCCACTATCAAAAGGTGAAATCTGCCGAATATTTGGCTGTCCAAAAAAAAAGTTATGAATAAATACTTTTCCACTCTGAAAAGTGGTGATTTTCATATTCGTTAGTTTGCTTTTGTATCGACGATATAATCGCAACAGTTTGTATTTACAATATAGGTTCTATGCATAATATGACAACATGCATAAGAACAATAGCCCCATGTACAATCCATAGGAAGGATCCTATGTAAAATAATTATGAATAAATGAATATATCACGTCATGAGTGATGGTTATTAAAAAAAAAAAAAAAAAAAACACATTTAATGCTGATTTTAAAACGTTTCAAGAAATGTGTACAAGCAGAGAAGATTGAAATTGTAGTACAAAAAGCACGTTTTTTTCTAAAGAACCATTAGAAGGGCATATGTCTGGAATGGAGTGAGATATAAATGTGTGGTTGGTGGTGTTTAATTACATTTATTGTCTAGTTAATACCACTTGGAATATTGTCATTACTTTGCGCTATAAGGGGAGGGCGCTGCAGTCCCTTATAAAAAAGTCCGACTCGCAGGAACTGCCTCATCTTAGCGCGGTTCCGTTCTTATCCCTAGTCTAATTTCGAAAGATTAAAATAGAAGCAGTTATTATTTTGTTGAGAGGAGATCGTTGACCGTTGATGATGCAAGGTAGGGATTGTCCAGGTTAGGTCACTGCTACTTAATAATACATACCCCATATGTGTATGTATGTGGGCATATATATGTACATATGTGTGCGTGTATATGTGTATGTGTATATGCATATATATAAATATATATATATTATATATGTATATATATATATATATATATATATATATATATATATATATGTTAGGTATATTTACATAGATATGTGCATATATTAGTGTTAAATATGTCCTACTTGTATTTACAGCCCTGATGAAGGCTTGAAGTTCAAGCCAAAACGTCGGCAAAATAAAACCATTTTTACGATAAAATGTAGTTTTATTAAGTAGCAGTGACCGAACCCTGACAGTTATATTTTGGTTCCACCAGTCTTGAAAGGCAGGATATACAATCTTACCTGGAAGGGTCGGCAACACTAGAAACCGTCCCGCTAGTTACAAGGTCTTGGAATCTTGGAACTCTATATTTCTAACAATAAATTGTTTTTGTTATTTTACTTAACCTGTTTTATTTTCGAATACATTATCCAACTATAAGCAATTAAAAAATAACAAGGAATAAAATACAGACAAAAAGAACACTTCGAATAAGCGAAATCAATTACTTTAAAGCTTTAAGCTCTTATTTCTCCGATTGACATCGCCTAATCAAAACTTTCATTAGAACCTTTTATGTAGAGCATTTAATAAGCTTTCTAATGGTATTCTTCCGTTTACCAAAATTCTCAACAGTTTTCGAGATATTAATGAAAGTTCCCAAAATTTATATTATTTCTAGCAACAGAAAATTGGCCTCATTTTTCATATCCTGTTTTACACACAAAAGTTTCGCAACATAAGAAATTACAAAAATAAAAAGCAATAAAAAACGAAGGGAACGAGACAAAAATTATAACAAGAACGACAAAAACCCGTTTATAAGAATAAAAACAGACGTATTTGAAGTTTTAAGCACTTATTTCTCCGATTGACATAACCTAATCAAAAATAGTTTTAGAATCTTTTTTGTAGAGAATTTAGTAAGCTTTCAAATAGTTTCTATCCACTTACCACGATTTCCCAACCGTGTTCGAGATATTAATGAAAGTATACGAACTTCCCAAAACTTTTCATGTCTGTTCATAAAATATTTTATTCTAACCCTTCCTTAACTCCGAACGTAACAAAACTTTCAACATATTAGTTTAATGAAAGTAGAACATGCAGATAAAGTTTCAACTGAATCCCGTTATTCTAAGTACCCAAACCAAAAACGGTATTCAAAAACTATTTTTCCAATTTTCTCGAAAACGGTTAAAGCGATCGCCTTCAAAATGGTTTCATTCGTTTTCCTAGCCCAAGAATCATATAAAACGAGCACTTACAAGCTTATGAACTCAAAAACGTAAGCGTTACGATTTTTTTTGCGCGAATTTCGCCCCAAACGCCATCTTCCAGTAGGCGGATTTTGCTGGTTAACGAACTTGACCTTTCAAATTGGACGAAGGATTTTTGTACCAAATTTCATCAAAATCGGACCATTCGTCTTCTATCTAGAGAGCGAACAGACATATATATATATATATATATATATATATATATATATATATATATATATATATACATATATATATATATATATATATATATATATATATATATATATAAATAAATATATACATATATATATATATATATATACAAATTTGAACCACCGTTATTTTCGGTCTCTAGGGGTTCTGAAACGCGAAATTTTCTAGTCGGCACTTCCGGATTGTTTCATTGTATCAACCCTATAAGCGGGGTTCCTCCCTATGGGGGAGGGAGGAACCGCGCTAAAAGATTAAAACCTTAAATAAGATCACATACCCTGAGTGTCCGCAGCCAATTTTTATGAAATTTCTATATTTATAAAACACGTGAAAATAATTTATGCGTATTTTTTTTATATCCGTGCAATCGCACGTTTAAGGCGTGAAACCTCTCTTCCGAAGTACACCTCGAATATTCAAACTTTTAAACTATCGTAGAAACAAAAATACAAAGTACATACAAAGCAAACATGTAAATAAATTTTTCAAAATTAATCATTAAATGACCCTTTGCTAAAATGTATAGACTTACCGAATAAGGCGGAAGGTCAATAAAACTACGCCACACACTTTCACACTTTTTATTTCTCTTCCCTACATGTTTCGGACCATTTTGGCTCCTCTTCAGGGGAATATACTTAAAACATAAATTCAGCCTCAACTTGAAGGAACTTGAAGGGTGAGAAGGAGAACATTCCACTAGTAGCCCGAGAGCCAGCAACGCACTTTTCATGAAGCACCTTGAAATTTTGCTATAATGTACCTCATAGAAAGATAAGAAGGTATATATGTGTTTCCTGGACATACCTTGGAACACCAGGTACTGCGCATAGGGGAAAGGTGCAAAACAACACCTTAGCATATACGCTGATGCATGTTTTCAAGCATCCTTAGTGCATACGCTGATGCATGTTTTCAAGCATCCTTAGCATATACGCTGATGCATGTTTTCAAGCATCCTTAGCATATACGCTTATGCATGTTTTCGAACACCCTTAGCATATACGCTGATGCATGTTTTCAAGCATCCTTAGCATATACGCTGATGCATGTTTTCATGCATCCTTAGCATATACGCTGATGCATGTTTTCAAGCATCCTTAGCATATACGCTTATGCATGTTTTCGAACACCCTTAGCATATACGCTGATGCATGTTTTCAAGCATCCTTAGCATATACGCTGATGCATGTTTTCAAGCATCCTTAGCATATACGCTGATGCATGTTTTCAAGCATCCTTAGCATATACGCTTATGCATGTTTTCGAACACCCTTAGCATATACGCTGATGCATGTTTTCAAGCATCCTTAGCATATACGCAGATGCATGTTTTCAAGCATCCTTAGTGTATACGCTGATGCATGTTTTCAAGCATCCTTAGCATATACGCTGATGCATGTTTTCAAGCATCCTTAGCATATACGCTTATGCATGTTTTCGAACACCCTTAGCATATACGCTGATGCATGTTTTCAAGCATCATTAGCATATACGCTGATGCATGTTTTCGAACACCCTTAGCATATACGCTGATGCATGTTTTCAAGCATCCTTAGCATATACGCTGAAGCATGTTTTCAAGCATCCTTAGCATATACGCTTATGCATGTTTTCGAACACCCTTAGCATATACGCTGATGCATGTTTTCAAGCATCCTTAGCATATACGCTGAAGCATGTTTTCAAGCATCCTTAGCATATACGCTGAAGCATGTTTTCAACCATCCTTAGCATATACGCTGATGCATGTTTTCAAGCATCCTTAGCATATACGCTTATGCATGTTTTCGAACACCCTTAGCATATACGCTGATGCATGTTTTCAAGCATCCTTAGCATATACGCTGATGCATGTTTTCAAGCATCCTTAGCATATACGCTGATGCATGTTTTCAAGCATTCTTAGTGTATACGCTGATGCATGTTTTCAAGCATCCTTAGCATATACGCTGATGCATGTTTTCAAGCATCCTTAGCATATACGCTGATGCATGTTTTCAAGCATCCTTAGCATATACGCTGATGCATGTTTTCAAGCATCCTTAGCATATACGCTGATGCATGTTTTCAAGCATCCTTAGCATATACGCTGATGCATGTTTTCAAGCATCCTTAGCATATACGCTGATGCATGTTTTCAAGCATTCTTAGTGTATACGCTGATGCATGTTTTCAAGCATCCTTAGCATATACGCTTATGCATGTTTTCGAACACCCTTAGCATATACGCTGATGCATGTTTTCAAGCATCCTTAGCATATACGCTTATGCATGTTTTCGAACACCCTTAGCATATACGCTGATGCATGTTTTCAAGCATCCTTAGCCTATACGCTGATGCATGTTTTCAAGCATCCTTAGCATATACGCTGATGCATGTTTTCAAGCATTCTTAGTGTATACGCTGATGCATGTTTTCAAGCATCCTTAGCATATACGCTTATGCATGTTTTCGAACACCCTTAGCATATACGCTGAAGCATGTTTTCAAGCATCCTTAGCATACAACAGCGTAATAGTGGTCTAACAAATCTAAAAGAATATGAATTTTTAATGATATAATAGACATTTATTTAGGAACTAGTTGTTACCCGGCGTGCCAGGCTACACCTACCTTTTGCATCTAGAAAAAAAAAAAAAAAAAAAAATTAGAACCCAAATAAGTAATATTAAAATCTAATAACGCAAATCTTTAAATTTTCGGATTCACAGTTTTGAACCCGTGACTTCTGAACTATTAGTCCTTGACGTTTTTGACCTAGCGTATGACACTCCCCGCATCAAGACCAAGCTGTACGCCCAGTTTAGTCAAAATCAGTCAAACGGTTTGGATTTGTATAAGGAACAAAAATACAGATAGACAGCTGGTAGACGTTTTTGACCTAGCGTATGACGCTCCCCGGATCAAGATCTCCCTGTGTGTCAAGTTTGTTCAAAATAAAAAAAGGAATAGTAGCAGTTATTGGTGGTTATAAAAAAAGGAATAGTAGCAGTTATTGGTGGCTATAAAAAAAGGAATAGTAGCAGTTATTGGTGGTTATAAAAATAGGAATAGTAGCAGTTATTGGTGGTTATAAAAAAAGGAATAGTAGCAGTTATTGGTGGTTATAAAAAAAGGAATAGTAGCAGTTATTGGTGGTTATAAAAAAAAGAATAGTAGCAGTTATTGGTGGTTATAAAAAAAGGAATAGTAGCAGTTATTGGTGGTTATAAAAAAAGGAATAGTAGCAGTTATTGGTGGTTATAAAAACAGGAATAGTAGCAGTTATTGCTATCCGCCCACTGGAACCATGTTCCAGTGGGCGGATTCTGCTGGTTAACGAACCATGTTCCGGTGAGCGGGTTCTGCTGGTTAACGAACCATGTTCCGGTGGGCGGATTCTGCTGGTTAACGAACCATGTTCCGGTGGGCGGATTCTGCTGGTTAACGAACCATGTTCCGGTGGGCGGATTCTGCTGGTTAACGAACCATGTTCCGGTGGGCGGATTCTGCTGGTGAACGAACCATCTTCCGGTGGGCGGATTCTGCTGGTTAACGAACCATGTTCCGGTGCGCGGATTCTGCTGGTTAACGAACCATGTTCCGGTGGACGGATTCTGCTGGTTAACGAACCATGTTCCGGTGCGCGGATTCTGCTGGTTAACGAACCATCTTCCGGTGGACGGATTCTGCTGGTGAACGAACCATCTTCCGGTGGGCGGATTCTGCTGGTTAACGAACCATGTTCCGGTGCGCGGATTCTGCTGGTTAACGAACCATGTTCCGGTGGACGGATTCTGCTGGTTAACGAACCATGTTCCGGTGGGCGGATTCTGCTGGTTAACGAACCATGTTCCGGTGCGCGGATTCTGCTGGTTAACGAACCATGTTCCGGTGCGCGGATTCTGCTGGTTAACGCACCATGTTCCGGTGGGCGGATTCTGCTGGTTAATGAACCATCTTCCGGTGGGCGGATTCTGCTGGTTAACGAACCATGTTCCGGTGCGCGGATTCTGCTGGTTAACGAACCATGTTCCGGTGGACGGATTCTGCTGGTTAACGAACCATGTTCCGGTGCGCGGATTCTGCTGGTTAACGAACCATCTTCCGGTGGACGGATTCTGCTGGTGAACGAACCATCTTCCGGTGGGCGGATTCTGCTGGTTAACGAACCATGTTCCGGTGCGCGGATTCTGCTGGTTAACGAACCATGTTCCGGTGGACGGATTCTGCTGGTTAACGAACCATGTTCCGGTGGGCGGATTCTGCTGGTTAACGAACCAAGTTACGGTGCGCGGATTCTGCTGGTTAACGAACCATGTTCCGCTGCGCGGATTCTGCTGGTTAACGAACCATGTTCCGGTGGGCGGATTCTGCTGGTTAATGAACCATGTTCCGGTGCGCGGATTCTGCTGGTTAATGAACCATCTTCCGGTGGACGGATTCTGCTGGTGAACGAACCATCTTCCGGTGGGCGGATTCTGCTGGTTAACGAACCATGTTCCGGTGCGCGGATTCTGCTGGTTAACGAACCATGTTCCGGTGGACGGATTCTGCTGGTTAACGAACCATGTTCCGGTGCGCGGATTCTGCTGGTTAACGAACCATCTTCCGGTGGACGGATTCTGCTGGTGAACGAACCATCTTCCGGTGGGCGGATTCTGCTGGTTAACGAACCATGTTCCGGTGCGCGGATTCTGCTGGTTAACGAACCATGTTCCGGTGGACGGATTCTGCTGGTTAACGAACCATGTTCCGGTGGGCGGATTCTGCTGGTTAACGAACCATGTTCCGGTGCGCGGATTCTGCTGGTTAACGAACCATGTTCCGGTGCGCGGATTCTGCTGGTTAACGCACCATGTTCCGGTGGGCGGATTCTGCTGGTTAATGAACCATCTTCCGGTGGGCGGATTCTGCTGGTTAACGAACCATGTTCCGGTGCGCGGATTCTGCTGGTTAACGAACCATGTTCCGGTGGACGGATTCTGCTGGTTAACGAACCATGTTCCGGTGCGCGGATTCTGCTGGTTAACGAACCATCTTCCGGTGGACGGATTCTGCTGGTGAACGAACCATCTTCCGGTGGGCGGATTCTGCTGGTTAACGAACCATGTTCCGGTGCGCGGATTCTGCTGGTTAACGAACCATGTTCCGGTGGACGGATTCTGCTGGTTAACGAACCATGTTCCGGTGGGCGGATTCTGCTGGTTAACGAACCATGTTCCGGTGCGCGGATTCTGCTGGTTAACGAACCATGTTCCGGTGCGCGGATTCTGCTGGTTAACGAACCATGTTCCGGTGGGCGGATTCTGCTGGTTAATGAACCATCTTCCGGTGGACGGATTCTGCTGGTTAACGAACCATGTTCCGGTGGGCGGATTCTGCTGGTTAACGAACCATCTTCCGGTGGGCGGATTCTGCTGGTTAACGAACCATCTTCCGGTGGGCGGATTCTGCTGGTTAACAAACCATGTTCCGGTGGGCGGATTCTGCTGGTTAACGAACCATCTTCCGGTGGGCGGATTCTGCTGGTTAACGAACCATCTTCCGGTGGACGGATTCTGCTGGTTAACGAACTATGTTCCGCTGGACGGATTCTGCTGGTTAACGAACCATCTTCCGGTGGACGGATTCTGCTGGTTAACGAACCAACTTCCGGTGGGCGGATTTTGCTGGTTAACGAACTTGACCTTTCAAATTAGACGGAAGGTTTTTGTGTCTAACATCTAGGAACAATGAATAACAAACTTTAACAGTCTGACACGTTGAGTGTGCTTTATTGCACTTACTGAAGAAATGTACCTATTAAGGTTGCACTCATAAAAAAATAACTTCCAGTCTTCATCCATCCTTCCTACTAGAAACCAAATTGAGCCTCGTTAAAATTTATAAATATATAAAAATACATATCGCTGGTTAACAGGATATTGGTCACTTCCTTGATTTTTTTGCCACGAAACTGATGATTCCACTACAAAAGATTGTAAGAGTTCGTTAACCAGCAGAATTCATGTGTTAGGGGGCTTTACTGTGGACTAACGTTTCTAATTTCTTTCTCTCTCCTTCGATTATTCATATATATATATATATATATATATATATATATATATATATACAGGGTGTCCCACATTGAGATGTCATAATTTTAAGGGTTTATTCTGCACCTTATTTGTAGTTCAGGGACGCAGAAATGAGCGTCCTATCTCAACATGTAGAAGAGCTATTCCAACTTTTGTCTATTTCCAAAACTATTGGGTTTTCTTATGAAAAACAGTGTTTTCCGGATTTCTGGTCTATGTATAGTAAATGACGACCACATTTTTATAATCTACATTAAATTTCCAATAAGAAACACCCATTATTGTAATGTTGTCATGTAAATTAGGAGCTACACTAAGAGCCATATAGATGTGAACTATTGTTATTAGGGTTTTCTTAACTCATTCAATATTTTCTAAATCAGCTATTTGTAGACTTAGCGGTTTTCTTCCACCTCAAAAGTTGCCTTATTTAATAAGCTTTAAAATGGTACCCTGTTGTTTCAAAAACAAAAATTCTTTAAGTCTATTTTTTCTGATTTCTAAGTCAAAACCAATACATTTGCTTTAGTGTGAAGAAGCCATTCCGAACACATTATTTAATTTCACGCGAATATGGTGATGTCTCATCCTTTCAACATTAGGTATACATACTTTTTGCTCTGATTAAGGATTTGTGGACACTTTGGAAAGAGTGAAAGATGACAGAAGAACATATTTGAAATAAGCACAATTATTGTTATTATTACTAATGGTTCTGGGGATTTGAAAGGAACCGCGCCAAGATGACGCAGTTCCTGCGAGTCAGACGTTTTTTAACAATTCGGAGCATGATTGTTTCGCCGATGTATATTTATTCATTTAAAATTTTCCATTTATTAAATTCTATAATTTTAGGACGGGTTATCTATAGGTTACCACCCTATTCTAGCCAGGATAGGTCTGATGCGTTTTCTTTTCTCTAAAAAAAACCACCAACCTTACAGTGGAATCGAACTAACGACCTTCGAAACGTAGTGCATACCGATGATATCCCACAGACTGTTCCGGCATTTCTGAGAACACCCAACAGCCCAAAGCAAGAGCCTAAATGGGATGACACGAAGCCAAGGAAGGCTGGCCTGATGACTGCAACAGGTGTCGTAAGTCGAGGTGTTGGTCAACCAGTCAGCCGTGTGGAAAGTCAAGGTGTGCTCAACCTGTCATCAATGTCATCCCAACTTCTCCCTGCTGAGGTTTATGATCCGCGTAACTCTGAGGTTATAGAACTGATGAAAGAATTTTTAAAACATTTCTGCAAACCTTCTTAAATCTTAAATCTTGTCTAGTAGGTATCGAACATGACCTCCGTTAAAATTTATATATTACATAACAAACCGCGCCCGCGACTTCGTCCGCATGGAATAGTGACTCAGGCCAGGTTTTTTGGTTATATCTTTTGGTTTATTTTGGATTATAAACACCGTCGTGTGAGTATTTTTAAAAACAAATATATTCCAGTAATTCTTCTCTATACACGATATTAGATATAATATATCTAATATCTAGGCGTCTAGAATCAAAACAAGACACATCACTACATTTACGATTTTGAGATAACAATTGATTTTAAAAATTCAAAATGTCCTCCATACACTGGTATAGACCAGGTCTGGGAACCTAGATTTCTAAATTGTTAGTCTACACACTTTTAGCACTTTCCTCCGAAGGAAAGTAGCTATTGAGGTTGGACTCATGACGGAATTTTTGAAAAATTTCTTCAAATCTTTATCGATCCTACCTAGTAGACACCGAAAATGACCCCCGTTAAAATTTATATATATATATATATATATATATATGCGTCTGTTAACACCACAGCGGCCCGAGTTTTTGTTTTTTCTTCACGAAACATGGTAAATAGCATTCAATTAGCAAACGATTGAAAGAGTTCGTTAACCACCAAAATCGGTCCACCGGAAAAGGGAGCTTACCCCGAACCAAAAACACTAATTTGACCATGCCAGCCGTAATATTGGTTATATTTCAACGTAACTTGGTATTCGTAGTGGTAATATAGAGAGAAAAGTGAGATATAAAAATGAACTAAATCGGTTCATTAGGAGGGGGTGTTTACTCCGGACCCACAATACCATTTCGCCACTACCAGCCGTGATTTTTGGTATATTTCGACGAAACTCGGTATTCGTACAAATGTGTTGTAAAAATAAACTAAATCGGTTCATTAGTGTGTCTGTTAACATGATAGTAGCCAGAGTTTTTTTTTGTTTTTTCGTCACGAAACTTGGTATGTAGCATTCAATTAGCAACGATTGAACGAGTTAGTTAACCACTAAAATCCGTACACCGAAAGGGGAGTGGGGTTTTACCCCGGACCCAAAACGCTAATTTGACCATGCCGACCGTAGTTTTTGATATATTTCAACGAAACTTAGTATTATATTGGTAATCTACAGAGTAAATGTGTTTTAAAAATAAATTAAATCGGTTCATCAGGAGGGGGGGGGTTACTCCGGAGAGAAGAGCACTATTCATGTTTTTATTTTATTTATTTAGGTCCTTTTAAGCAAATTCTTCAGTAATGCAGTAGACACTACCCATATTCTGAGGAACGTGCTTAATTATGCAGCTCTTGCGTGGTGGACTTTATTTATAATATATCGCAGTCAACAAATTAATCGGGATGTACTGTTTTTCTCGAATGTACTGCGCCACAAAGAACTTATTAGTTCCCTTGAACAGCAAAGAAATAAAGAATGTTGGGTTTGTTTGGATATAAATTCGTTTGTTCCCTAGGAAGGTCATATTCATTTAGACATTCGCCTATTTATAATATGAGGAAAGGAATTAAGGAAAGGAAAGGAACCTTTAAGAAATTCTCAGAGTGGAAACACAGATTTACGCCGAGAGAAGCGATAAATTCCGCTGTGTATAACAGCTGTTGTAGTCCTAAGGCGTCAGCCATACTTTTAGGCATTCATTATGCCTTTTTGGTTTATTTTCAGTTTAATTTACTGCCGTGTGTATTCCTTTTGTGCCGGTGCCGTGTTTAGGTTAGTTTTTTCTCGACCTCGACACAATGGCCGCACAAAGGCGGGAAGAACAAAGAGGAATGTAGAGGACTGGTCTTCCCATTCAGAGTGAAGGAGTCGTTCATGAAGGACTATCAGATACAAGTTGCTTCGTAGTAGAGTTTGTGTACATACATGCGCAGTGTAAGCATGGGCGTACATAAGGGTATTTATTAATGGTAAACATAAATTAAATATGATCTCTTAGGTCAGAAAAAATATTTTTTTGGGGTTTAATAGCTTTTTAATAGGTTTTTTGGGGTTTTAGTTGGCTAACTCTTGTAAAATCTACATGGTTAGTATTCCATACCCCCAAATCCCACGGTGCTCCCAGCCAGAGATTTTGAATACTCATACGCTGGTTTTTTTTTTTTTTTTTTTTTTTTTTTTTTTTTTTTTTTTTTTTTTTTTTTTTTGTGAGTACCCCGCATTGAAGGTGATTCGTCCAAATACAGATATAAAATGGAAATACATATTCATGCACATACATAGTAATTAACTATATCCTTAATAATTAACATTTTGCATAGTAATTATAACTCCGATTACATAGGAGAAACATATAAAAATAAAAAATAATTTAGAAAACTGTTCCTATGCCTGTGAGTGGCGGCTAAAGGGAGAGGGGGCATTGAAGTGGGGCAAAAAATTTGAAGTTGGTTCTTATGGTTATTGTACCATTTTTATATTTTGGCAGACATGTTAGTGTTTTTCAAATATATCAATCATATCGAAAAAAAAATTAAACCAACACTTACCTAACACCTTAGCTGCGGGGACCGAAGTAAATTTCATTTTACAGGACTGATGCCCGTCCCTGGATCCCGTTCATGTAGAAGAGATAGGCATCGGGGGCAGGAATCCCATGAGGTTTTTGCAATCGAGTATCATCTATGCGCTCCAATTGTGATCTAAATCGGTAACAGGTTGTCTGTACTCCCACATGGAGACTTGAACTATCCTTGGCAAACTGGATGGCGTATCTTCACTCGAACACTCCTTCAGGATTATCTTGTTAGTAAATATTTACTGATTTCCACGACAGCATGATGATTTGCTTGCATTATTAGTGAGACATTTTGTATAAAAACGAAGGTATACAAAAGAAGCGCCCCAGTGTCACAATTGAATTGCTAAAACAAAAAAAAAACAAAAACATTGAATTGCTTAAACTATATAAGAAGGTATAAAAGAAAAATCAGTCCCTTAACAGGCCATAAAAGCCCAGAGGGGCAGATACTTCAGAGGTGACTGATTCTTGACCATACAGCACACTAGGGAGAAAGTGTGGCCAGAACTATGCTCCGGCCGCTTGATTTTTGCATTTTCGGATATCCATTAATTAATTAATTAAAGACTGGGTGAGCCTAGGGACGATCTGGGACCTCAAATCTAACCCTCGAACGACGACACTAGAATATATAAACCTTCAGTGTAAGCCCGGGTTTTGAACCTGGGTCCTCCAGTTCATTAGTCGACTGCTCTTCCACTCAGCTAACCTCGCCCTCCAAACTTATACAAAAAATATTCTTATAATATACACAGAAATACAACATAATAACCTATATGTTCAGACAGAGATGCGCGAAATTTTAAGGGAAATATTATCGAAGGTTCCACCATTTGCAAACACGATACGTGAAATATTATAAAAACTGATTATGTCTCGTTTAAGACTGCGTAAGGCTTTGAGAGGTCAGGTAAAGGAAATAGTGTCTAATATTCATCAATACCTAGCCAAAGCTAAGGCTAAATACCTTTTAAACCACCTGGTGATAAGGTTATGACTAAGAGAATATTCATCAATACCTAGCCAAAGCTAAGGCTAAATACCTTTTGAACCACCTGGTGATAAGGTTATGACTAAGAGAATATTCATCAATACCTAGCCAAAGCTAAGGCTAAATACCTTTTGAACCATCTGGTGATAAGGTTATGACTAAGAGAATTTTCACAGCCAATTTCTTGCATGGGGAATATAGGCCACGCCCTTTTCCCTTAACTAAACCATCTATTTGAACAGGTTATAGCTCAAATTGTTTTTAGCCTTGGTTTTGGCTAAGAGTTGGTAAATATTAAACACTATCTCCCATGCCAGAATTCTCAAAGCCTTTCCTGGTTCTAAAAGAGAAATAATCACTTTTTATTTAGTTTAAAGTAGCGTGTTGTTCATTGGAAATGCAAATAGCGGAACAGTCGGGTATTTTTCCCACAGAATTTCGCGCATGCGGGATTAGAACTATTCCATCTAATTGAACGGGCTATAGTCTGAATTATTTATAGTAGTAGCATTCTTAAATCAGCTGTGATTCTGTTTGCTGAATCGCCATCTGATTCGTTCAAAAACGTGTTAAGGGAAAACACAACCACATTTATCGATGTACCACATTCAAACAGTTAGCTCAGACATCCTTAATAGCTACTTGTATCAGTGTGCATTCACTCAAATAAAAATCCTAATAACACAAATATTCGTCCAAGGAAGTAAATTCTTTACATGAAACATTCCGCAGAAGGCAAAGAATTCTGTGCTCATTGTATCGTGTCGATGTCAGGAAGACAGTATCGTAGAAAGAAGGCGCATAGCAGAAGGCAAAGAATTCTCTGCTCATTGTGTCGTGTCGATGTCAGGAAGACAGTATCGTAGAAAGAAGGCGCATAGCAGAAGGCAAGAATTCTGTGCTCATTGTATCGTGTCGATGTCAGGAAGACAGTATCGGAGAAAGAAGGCGCATAACAGAAGGCAAAGAATTCTCTGCTCATTGTATCTTGTCGATGTCAGGAAGACAGTATCGTAGAAAGAAGGCGCAAAGCAGAAGGCAAGAATTCTGTGCTCATTGTATCGTGACGATGTTAGGAAGACGGTATAGTGCAAAGAAGGCGCATAGCAGAAGGCAAGAATTCTGTGCTCATTGTGTCGTGTCGATGTCAGGAAGACGGCATAGTGCAAAGAAGGCGCATAGCAGAAGGCAAGAATTCTGTGCTCATTGTGTCGTGTCGATGTCAGGAAGACGGTATAGTGCAAAGAAGGCGCTTAGCAGAAGGCAAGCATTCTGTGCTCATTGTGTCGTGTCGATGTCAGGAAGACGGTATAGTGCAAAGAAGGCGCATAACAGAAGGCAAGAATTCTGTGCTCATTGTGTCGTGTCGATGTCAGGAAGACGGTATAGTTCAAAGAAGGCGCTTAGCAGAAGGCAAGAATTCTATGTTCTCTGCAATGCATCTGATCATGCGTGCCTAGTTAATCGCAACAGGCTTGGTCATTAATATATTCTTCTAGCTGTTACCCAGTGTGCCATGCTACACCTATTTTATGTCTATGACTCTCTCCGTATCAAGATCTACCTGTATACTAGCTGTTACCCAGTGTGTCATGCCACACCTACTTTATGTCTATGACTCTCCGTATCAAGATCTACCTGTATACTAGCTGTTACCCAGTGTGCCATGCTACACCTACTTTATGTTTATGACTCTCTCCGTATCAAGATCTACCTGTATACTTGCTGTTACCCAGTGTGCCACGCTACACCTACTTTATGTTTATGACTCTCTCCGTATCAAGAGCTACCTGTATACTAGCTGTTACCCAGTGTGCCATGCTACACATACTTTATGTTTATGACTCTCTCCGTATCAAGATCTACCTGTATACTAGCTGTTACCCAGTGTGTCATGCTACACCTACTTTACGTTTATGACTCTCTCCGTATCAAGATCTACTTGATACCTAGTTGTCTATACCCAGTTACGAAAATCGGTCTAACGATGTGAATTTGTTTTAGTTCATAATGATACCGGCAGAGGCCAGCACAACAGCACTTCATCTAACAGCCGACAGAGGCCAGTAGTAGTCGATTCAAAATGGCCGTCACAATCTGAATGGTTCAGTGTAGCCAATTTTTCTTGAACAAAACATTTGACCTTTTGACCAAATTTTGAAATTTGACCTAGCCTAGGAGATTTCTCGTATCAAGACCTACGTGTGTGCCAAGTTTGGTCAATATCGGTCAAACGGTGTAGATTTGTATAAGGAACAAACAAACAAACAAATGAATAAATGAACAGAAAAACACACAGACACGTGATTTTTATACATATAGATGCGGCAGAATATATCTTAGGATAATGCTCACTCTTCAGGAACTGTAGTTTCTATTGGCTACTCAACCAAAATACGAATATTAATTTAATAATGAGATCAAAATAGTTAGACTTTGAGGTGATGCGAAGTCAAGGGATGGTTGGGTCTCGGCTAGGAGAAAAACGTCAGATCTTCAAGAAAATACTATAATATGTACAAGCAAAGAGTCCGAAGAGAAGGAAGTTTGAAGCGCCACAACAGGAAGCTGATAGTATTCTAAGCGGAAATGACTCCATCCTCTGTCACAACGATCGCTCTTGGAAACACTATAATACTGATTTACGAGGTATTTCCTTGTTTTGCTAAAATAATCATTTTACTGTTAAATGCAATGAACAAAAAAACAACCTATTAAAGCGTAAGGTAAACAGATACAGTTCAAAAGAGCAAAACTAATCGTCCGATTCAAAATTACTTCAGTACCTTCTTGGCGCTAATGGCCTGTTGATGTTGATGCGCCGTAGAAAAAAAAAAAAAAAAAAAAAAAATCTTCTTTTGTTTTGGGACTTTAGTAAGCTTTCGGATAGTCTTATCACCATTTTCTCTAACCGTTTTCGAGATATTTTAGAAATTATACAAAAATCCTAAAACATTTAATGCCTGTTAATGAAATATTTCACTTCTAGTACTTTCTTAACTCCAAACGGAACCAAAATTTTATTAATTTTTTTTTTCAATTTATTATAAGAGCTTCGCAACGAAGTTGACTTGCTATTTTTAAATTACAAAAAATACAGTTTTATACAAAAAAGTCCGACTCGCAGGAACTGCATCATCTTAGCGCTGTTCCGTTCATGTCCCTAGTGTCATTTGATAAGCTTAGAAAAGAAATAAACTTATTTTTTTATATATCTCGTGAAAATTGTCAAAATCCTCTCGAACATCTCGAATAAAAGTGATATTAAGGCATCAGGGACACCGACAGTAGCTAACTTTTACACAGAAGCGGAAATTACAGAATCTGGCTCTCATTCTAAAGCAAAGCTCTATAAATCAATACAAAATATGCCTAATAAAGCCTTTCTAGAGGATACAGAAGCATGGGCGTATATGAGGGGGGGGGCTGAGGGGGGTGCTGCCCCTCCCGACATTTTGAATTGATGATAAAAACGTGTCGTAAAACCCTTAAAAATAAATTAAATAAGATCACTTAGTTCATAAAACATATTTTATTTTACGTTTAATAGCGTTTTAGTTGCCTAAAACTATTCCAAGCTCTAAATATTTAGTATTCCATACCCTGGAAATGGTCTCAGCCCCCCCGAAATTTTCCCAGCCCCACCCGAAATTGTTTTCTATATACGCCCATGTACAGAAGGATCAAGAAGAAGTACAAGAAAGATTGAGTAGAATACCCTGCCTAATAAAGCCTATATAGAATAATATGCCGAATAAAGCCTATCTAGTAGATACAGAAGGACCAATAACAAGCCTTGACGAATAACGAGTCAATATATAGAATAATATACCTAATTAAGTCTATGGAGTAGATACAAATGGACCAAAAACAAGTCTTGATGAATCTTGTTTTTTTTTCTACTTAAATACTTTTTATCAATATTTAGTATATAACCTGTGTTGAAATCTATTGATTGCTAATTGATGAATCGGGTTACAACTAAGTAGTCTTTATGAATATTTAGTATATAACCTATGTTTGGATCTGTGTTTTTGGGGTGCTCTCCGCCTAGGCTTTGTATTTGTGTCGGCAGATACCTGGGGTATATTTACAGATCTTGAGGATTAACTCTTAGCAGGTAAATATCCTGCGGACCTTATGTTTGTACGGGCACTGACCCCACTCCCTATTCCCTCATAGTATCTAACCGTTGTGAAGTTTTTTTTTTGGATTTAGGACTTAATATAGATATGTAGACTAAATCATAGCAAGAAGTCAACCTCCGTCGTCGGTTCTTAACTATGTAGACTCGCTAATGCTACCCAATCTTAGACACATCGTAATTAAAATCCACAGCAAAAACACTACATTTCATCAGAATCCCCTGCTAAATAAAACATGTATAGAATAATATGCCAAATAAAGCCTATCTAGTGGATAAAAATAGAGGAAAAACGCCTTTTGTGGTGGTAGAAAATCTTAAAGGCATTTCGCTCAGAAATCTCCGATATATTATTACTAATTTTACGTATCCTGTTTTATAGCCAAATAGATTTATATTCTACAATCAATAAAAAAAAACTACTAACAATAAAAAACTATGGGCAACAGATGAAAATAGGGAATACTTAGAACAATTCAACACCAGTACTGTAATCTAGATATTCATACGGCATCTTCGAATTCTAACAAACAAAATATTGATTCTAATTATACTCGTACGTATCCTGTTTACTGACAAATACATTTGACTGCTATAAGCAAGTACAAAAATAACGAGAAGTGAAAACAAAAACTGCGGGAAACACACAAATAGATCCGTTTAAATAAACGACACTCCATCAAACATTTCTTCAAAACATTTTTTGTGGAGAATTCAGTAAGGTTTCGAACTGTTATATTTCACTTGCCACGATTTCGTACCCTTTTCGAGATATTAAGGAAAATATACGAAGGGGGCCTAATAGATATTCATACGGCATCTGAGAATCCCAATATTCCGCAAAAATAAAATCTCGTTTCTAATTATACGTATCCTGTTTTATTGGCAAATACATTTGACTACTATAAGCAATTGCAAACAATAGGTAATATGCCAAAGAACTCGGATTAGGAGCCTCGACAGTTTCAAGGCATTTGAAGGAAATCGGCAAATCCAAAACTGACATTTCATGCGGTACAGCCTGATATATTTTTAACAATGAATTGTTTTTCTTATTTTAATTAATCTGTTTTATTGTCAAATACATTATCCAACTATAAGCAATGAAAAAACAACAAAGAATAAAAACAAACAAAAAGAACCGTTCGAATAAACGAAATCAATTACTTCAAAGTTTAAGCACTTATTTCTCCGATTGACATCGCCTAATCAAAACTTTCATTAGAACCATTTTTGTAGAATATTTAGTAAGCTTTCGCATGGTAACTCTCCGTTTGCCAATATTCTCAACCTTTTCCGAAATATTAAGGAAAGTATACAAAGTTACCAAAACTTTTTATGTCTGTTAATAAAATATTTTATTCTAACCTAAGAATAAACCTAAGAACCTAAGAGAAAAATAAATATACATACACATATACACTTACACAAACAGATAAGCTCGTATACAAACATAGAAAACCCTATACGTATACGTCATATTTCTTCAAATAGTCCAATTTTCCTTAAGTATCTAAAAACAAAACGTATAAATTTGCTTCCTTCTGCTAACAACTCTGTTAGATTTATAGCTGGGAGGGGAAATGAGTTAAGTCTTAAACAGTCCGTTAGTAAGTGTTTAATCGTTAAAAAGGTGTTGCATATTAGGCAAATCGGGGCTTGTTCTCTGGTCATTAGGAATGAGTGTGTGAGTCTAGTGTGTCCAATCCGTAAACGTGTCAGTACTACTTCTTCTCTTCTTGTACTTCTGTTGCTCGATGGCCAGTTAGTAATTGTAGATTTAATTTCACGTAGTTTGTTGTCTCTTGTCCTGTACCATACATCGTACCACTGGTTTTCAATGTGTTTCTGTATGTCAGTGAATATATCTTCGTATGTTATGTCTGTGATGTCGTATTGGTTTCGTGTTGTGGGTAATTTTGCTTGTCTGTCTACATTCGTACTTTGTGGTATATCTTCATGACCGGGAAGCCAATAAATAGTTATTCGTTTCTTCAATGAATGTATTGTATCGTGTATTTGTGTTACAATTGGATGTGTACTAAAAATGTCTTGTATGGCTATAAGGGAACAGAGAGAGTCTGTACAAATGATAATGTCGTTTTCCTGTCGTGTAGAGATGTTGGTCAGTGCTAGAAGTATTGCTCGTAATTCAGCTGTTGTCGTAATGTCAGGAAGATTATTAACTACTAGCTGTTACCCAGTGTGCCTACTTTCTGTACTTTCTGTCTATGACTCTCCCCGTATCAAGATCTACTTGATACCTAGTTGTCTATACCAAGTTACGAAAATCGGTCAAACGATGTGAATTTGTTTTAGTTCATAATGATACCGGCAGAGGCCAGCACAACAGCACTTCATCTAACAGCCGACAGAGGCCAGTAGCAGAGCCTGCGAGTAGATAGCTCTTTTCAAAGAATAGCCAGCGCTCCTTAGTTAGGTTCATAATGACACCGGCAGAGGCCAGCACAACAGCACTCAATCTGACAGCTGACAGAGGCCAGTAGCAAAGCCTGCGAGTAAAAGAAAGCCAGCGCTCCTTAGATAGACAGTGACTGTTGAAATAAAATTGAAATAAACTGCATTACATGATTATATAATTATGTATAGTCATCATTCTAATTATCAGGAACATCAACAAATAAATTTGAGACATTATTGAAAATGGCTGTCGATTCAAAATGGCCGTCACAATCTGAATGGTTCAGTGTAGCCAATTTTTCTTGAACAATACTTTTGACCTTTTGACCAAATTTTGAAATTTGACTATTTTGACCTCGCCTAGGAGATTTCTCGTATCAAGACCTACCTGTGTGCCAAGTTTGGTCAAAATCGGTCAAACGGTGTAGATTTGTATAAGGAACAAACAAACAGAAAAACAGACAGGCACGTGATTTTTATATATATAGATTATTGTTTCTCCTATTACTACAGCTATTCCTGTACCGTGTTGTGTTTTAGATATGTCTTTGTATACAAATAATGACTCTAAATTATCTTTAAGGTACCGTAAAAGTGGGTTTCTTGGTCCCAGTTTTATGATATTTTTTGTTTCATGTTTCGTTAAGGATATTTAATATTATAAAATAAATATTGAAAGGGCATTTCTAGGTAGTTGTAATCTTTCTTTATAAGACTATATTTTTAAAATTATATTCTTTACACTTTTTTTTATGTTTTTAAAATTTGGGCTAAAGTAGCCCTTAAGCTTGGGTAACTTTGTCCCAAACCAAATATTCCTATAAAAAATCACTGTATTTCTCTGTTGGATTCAATTAACCCGCTTGTTTTGAAGAAAAACAACTCACAGACATACATACATATGCGCTTTATATTTTTTTTAATTTTAAAAATGGTACATACTTGACAAATCATTTTTTTTTTCGTTTCTTCTGGCCTAATGGCTTCCAAACAGTCGTTTAAGTTTAGCTTCCGATAATACTCATGATATTTTCTATTTTCTGGTTTTCGTATGTTTTTTACAGCATTTTTTAAAATTTAGAATGAAAATAATATTGATGGTACCTTATATATTACGGAGAAAAAAAGTAAATATTATATAAAAATGTTTAATATCGTTTTTCATAATATTCAAACATAATTTTAGTACCAGGGGCTACTTTGGGCCACTTTTTTCTTGGGACAAAGTAACCCGATATTTTACAGTGATCAGAATCATATTTAAAATAGATCTATATTCAAACTGGAAATACAATTAAGCAAAATTCTAGTACATATCCTGGTTAGGGATGATATTGGCTACAATATTCATTTCTTACCTCAGCTAAAACATCTATTGTTCTCCTTGTGCAGACGGAAGTTTGAGGAGAACAGAAACAAGTCTTTTACAATAGGCAGTGAACAACGACTAGTACGACCTAGCGGAAATCACTAGAACTATTAAACAGTCGGTGCCTTCTAGCAGGTACTCAGGCCTAGCAGAATCCTGAGTTAGTACGTGAATCTGACAATATCAGCTGCTTGTACACATGATACAAACACTTTTTTGTTTTGGGACAAAGTTACACCCTAGGGCCAAAGTAACCCACTTTTACGGTAAGCATTAAATTTGTTTTTATATATAATGCCAGATGTTGGGTCGTGCTTTCTGTGTTAGGTCAAACTTAAATTAATTGTTAGATTATGAATTGTCCAAGGAGGGAAAATGAGATTTGCTTTTTGTATAATTTTTGATGGGTCAATGTAGTGGTTGGTAATTTCGCGAAATCTAATGAAAAGTGGCTTTTGTAATGTAGGGTTCATGTTATATGTTTCGGTGTATGGATTGTGGATGTACTTAAGGCATGGACTATTTAAAGATATACTCTTAAGTACAAACTTACTTATCAGCATCTTTCTCCTGTATTCTAGTGGATACTCCCCAGACTCGGCACAAAGGCTATTGGTCGGGCTGGTTCTATTGGTAGCACCGGTAGCTAACCTTAGTCCCGTGTAATGGACAGAATCTAGCAACTTTAGAAGATTGGGCTTGGCAGAGGAATATGCCACACATCCATAATCTAGTATCGAACGAGTAAATGCTCGATAGAACGTTAGCATTAGACTCCTGTCAGCACCCCATTTCGTATTTCCCAGAACTCTCAAGAGATTAAGTGATTTCTTTGATCTCTTACAGAGTTCTTTGACATGGGGTACCCAAGTTAGTTTGCTGTCAAATAATATACCCAAAAATTTTATAACTTTTTCTTCTCTTAATTTTCTATTGTAAATAAATAAATTAATGCTAGGAACCCTTTTCTTTTTTGTGAAAAGTATAATTTTTGTTTTTTCTATTGAAAACTTCAGACCATTTCAATTACTCCATCTTTCTAATAATCGAAGAGCATTCTGCATGGTTTCTTCCAGAGCACTAATATCTTTAGATGATGAAAAAACCAATAAGCCATCGACTTACTGGCAGTATTCTACACCAGGGGGTAACATTTACATAACATAATGACTAGTAATATTTACATAACATATGACTAAAACTACTAACATTAATTAATGGGTCACACTACATTTTCGAGGCCTTCCTTTAATGGCCAAGTAAAGTTGAATAGTGATAAATTAATTGACATTACGTGTTATAAAAAAAAAAAATTAATTGAAATCAGATTATTATTATACCATCGAAATAATATGTCTAAAGGCTTCCGTCCGACTAAATTTTATCCTGGAATGAAATTTTTGTGTGTAGGTTGTGTTGTTTTAAAAATGTAAATATATCGTTGATGAAGGGGCTACCCTCTGTCAGTAGTTGCTGTAAGTTGTAAGGTAGTTTTAGTTGTTCTAGTATTCTGCATTCCGTTAGTAAGTGTTTTACTGTCATTGGAACGTTACACTGTCTGCAAATGGGTTGTTCTTTATTTGTCATTAAATAAGAGTGAGTAAGTAAAGTGTGTCCTATGCGTAATCTACATAGTATAACCTCTTCTCGTCTGTTTCTTCGGCTACTAGAGCTCCATTCGTATATAGTATTTTTGATTTCTCTGAGTTTGTTGTTTTGTATGTTTGTCCAGTATTCTTGCCAAGTTTCTTGTATAGTATCAACTAGTTCTTTTTTTATGTCTTGTATAGTTACGTTTTCTATGTCAATATTCTGTTTCGTGTAGCCGATTTTGCTTGAATGTCGACTGTCGTACTTTCTGTGATATTTGTATGTCCGGGTATTCATTCATTTAGTGAACAGTTGTCGCCAAATGTAAGATTTCACAACTCAGAGAACACTGAAATTGTATTAACGTTTGAAGGAAAAAACATAAAATAGTATAGTAACATATATTATTGAAGGGAATATAATGCTCTACAACAGTATAAACGGCATTTATTTTTTTGGTTTATCATTGAAGAGTTATCCGGTCAAAAAGTTTTTCCCGAAATCACAGATGCCTCAAAAAAACTTGCTCTTAGCACATTTAATCAGCTTTTACTTGTTATAGATTAGTCATGTTTCTAGTACTCATGGTTTCCGAGATAAATGTGAAAACCCCAAAAATGGGACCTACTAAACCCACCGGTTCAAAGGCTACGGGCGGGAACTTTTGATATGTTGACCTCCTAACGAGCCCAAACAAAGTTACGAAGTCAAAAATTGTGTTCCAAGCATTTCAAAGTACTTTCGAGGTTGCTGGCAGAGAAGGAAGATCTTTAGGTAAATGAAAAACTTCCAGTTTCTTCACAAAAGTTTATTTTCCGCGCTGAGCGCTTTCGGTAGCTCCTGCTACCATCCTCAGAGTGACAAAATTAATACAATAAAACATTTTTAGTTGCATAAAAATGATGATTGGTGTTGTGCTAATAAAAAATGTTTATGGCATTCATTTTGTCACTGCTCTGAGGATGGTAGCAGGAGCTACCGAAAGCGCTTAGCATGGAAAATATACTTTTGTGAAGGAACTGGACGTTTTTCATTTATCCAAACATTTCCTTCTCCAGCTGTTTTTTAATATTCGTTGCCTGCACAGAAACGTTTACAGACCTAGTAAACGAGGAATATGCTCCCCTTACACACCTCTTGCAGAAAGGCGTAGCAGTACTGATCCGCATTTCGTGCCGCAAGTTAAATTCCTCTCCTTCTTTATGCCCTAAAAAAGGCCATCCTATAAAAACTTGATCCTTGACAGGACTATTCGGATGAAGAAAGTATCTTCTAACCTTTCATTGTAATATCGTCCTTCATCAGCGTTTCCCGGAGCAAAGACACATTAAGAAGGAAGTAATGACAGATATTTCACGGTTTTTATCAACTCTATCACGCTTTTTTTACCTGTTTTCTTTACAAAATACACTTCACAACGCAGAAAAATCAATTTTTATAAGGAAAATTATAATATCATATCTAAGATTTATTTTCCTTATGTGACGAACATTGAACCTTCAGTTCTCAGGTGACTACAATTTATTTGCAGTACTACCTTCTTCGAAAGAATAATTCCGATTTATAAAAGATTGTTGTAAAGAGGATATAAGCAAATATGAGAATCATAGGGGTATACTACCTTGTAATGTTTCTTTTGCCTTCTTTATTTATTTTATTTAAAATGATATCCAACAGCATTTATGTGGCGGAACAGCTATCAAATGTTCCGAAAATACGATTTTTCTACTGAAGTCTCAACAAAATTAAAAACCTCTTTTTTAGCACTTTCCTCCGAAGGAAAGTAGCTATTGAGGTTGGACTCATGACGGAATTTTTGAAAAATTTCTTCAAATCTTTATCGATCCTACCTAGTAGACACCGAAAATGACCCCCGTTAAAATTTATATATATATATATATATATATATATATATATATATATATATATATATATATATATATATATATGTCTGTTAACACGATAGCGGCCAGAGTTTTTGTTTTTTCGTCACGAAACTTGGTATATAGCATTCAATTAGCAAACGATTGAACGAGTTCGTTAACCACCAAAGTCGGTCCACCGGAAGGGGGGGTTTACCCCGAACCCAAAACACTAATTTGACTATGTCAGCCGTAATATTGGTTATATTTCAACGAAACTTGGTATTCGTAGTGGTAATATACAGAGAAAAGTGAGATATAAAAATAAACTAAATCGGTTCATTAGAAGGGGGGGTTTACTCCGGACCCACAATACCAATTCGCCACTACCAGCCGTGATTTTTGGTATATTTCGACGAAACTGGGTATTTGTAGTGGAAATCCACAGGTAAATATGTGTTGTAAAAATAAACTAAATCGTTTCATTAGGAGGGGGGTTTACTCCGGACCCACAATACCAATTCGCCACTACCAGCCGTGATTTTTGGTATATTTCGACGAAACTCGGTATTCGTAGTGGCAATCTACAGGTAAATATGTGTTGTAAAAATAAACTAAATCGGTTCATTAGAAGGGGGGGGGGGTTTACTCCGGACCCAAATTGACTAATATACTCATACCTGTTATAATTTCTGCTGTATTGCAACGAAACGCGGTATACATCGTGGGTAACTCATGAGAAAAAAGTGTTGTAAAAATGAGCTAAATCGGTCAATCAGAAAGGGGGGTTTACTTTGTAATATATTTCAATAGAATAGCCCGCCAGACGTAGGTTCGCAAGGCCGCCGCAAGGAGCGCTTTCTACCACTAGAGTGACTGTATCCTGTTCCTGCGTTAGATCAAAATACGATAATATGAGGTTTTTTGTATTTATTACGTAGTGTAATAGGTACCATGTGTAAACATAACTCTGGAAGCAAATTAATAATTGATCAGTTACTCATTACAAATTTAAAAGATAACTATTCATGTTTTTATTTTATTTATGTAGGATATTTTAAGCAAATTATTCTGGAAAGCAGTCTACACTACCCAAATTCTGAGGAATGTGCTTAGTTATGCAGCTCCTGCGTGACGGACTTTTAATTTCTATTACAAGAAATTCTAAAAAATAAATTAAAATGGAAAGAAATGAACATTTCAATGCATTAAACTTTAAAGTAATTTTTCTCCAAACCATTTTTTTCAGATCGGGCCATACGCTATCGCCTTCAATTTTAACCCGATCAACTTCAATTTTAACTAAAGATTCCCTAATGCTATTTGCCCGTACGGCTTGAAATTCATTTAATTATAAAGATTTTATGACCAAATTTTTATGGATTTTGTAACAGAAAATGGATAATTGTTAACCATTTAGAAAAAAATAATAGTTCTTAAAAATCCTACGT
Source organism: Gonocerus acuteangulatus (assembly GCA_946811695.1). NCBI lineage: Eukaryota > Metazoa > Arthropoda > Insecta > Hemiptera > Coreidae > Gonocerus > Gonocerus acuteangulatus. The sequence continues at coordinate 110,756,150 of OX328125.1, read as the reverse complement.
ACTTAACTAAATTTTACCTTCTTCTTTTAAAATAACCTTAGTTTTTGTTCTGGATTAAAAATTACTGTCTGCAGACTATCGATCATGAATAAAAAGGCTTTTCGTTGCTCTGACACAGGGACTCCATTTAGTTTTTCAAGAATTAAAACTATTTTTTTGGGTTGATACTTTAACATCCCATGTGAAACTTAAGACATAAAGAATTGAAAAATATTCATTTACCTACCGTTGAGATGGATGGTGGAGTCATTTCCGCTTAGGATACTCCCAGTTTCCTGTTATAGCGCCTCAGATTTTTTTTTTTTTTCTGTTTTTACGGAAGATGAAAACCTATAAATAAATTCTTCCATTCCTTTTCTAATGGCACTAGGGATTATTTTATGTAATATATGGCCTAATTATAAAGATAAATGGCCCCGGGAATAATGGAATATATTACTAGCATATAATTAATGTTATGTTCTAAATCTTGTCCATGATGTAATATTTGCTGAGTAAGAAGAGAAAAATTTCAAGAAAAATCTTTTCAAAGAAAATAATCACCTCAAGAGAGAGAGAGAGAAGCGGGTTTTTCTTCTTTTTAAAATTAAAATGGCCCCCACAGCTGATTGATGATAGGTAGGTGATAAATTGAAGCCAATTTAGTTAATAACAAACAGGGCGAGGAGTGGGGGAAGGAGAAAGGGTGGGGATGAGATGTATTCACTTCCTCGGGAAATCTAGGGGTGATAAAGTCTTATTAAGGTTGGCAGCCCTGATCCCAAGCAGGGGTGCCAACTCATTCTATTAACCCTTTTTATTTATCTATAGAAATAATTAAAGGAATTTATTTAAATAAACACTGTAACGTGTTGAATTACTTTTATTTCCCGAGCTCCATGTTTAATTGGCATGGAGAGTCACAGCGCGTCCCTAATGAACTCGTAGTGAAGTGAAAATGAGTGATTAATTTAAGAAATACCACCTAATAAGCATAGAAACCTTCGATTAGGTTGAATGTTGGAGGTATGGAGAAGGAGTTGAGAGGCCAATCAATCTTCCGGAAGTATATCCCCGAAAAAAAATCCTAGTGTAACAGTTAATTTTTAATTGTTACACTACGATAAGAGAAGTATTAGTATTCATATTTTAAAGGTATTTATAAGAAAGGTTGCTAGAAGGTTATAAGCATTGGAAGGTTATAAGCATTGGACGGTTATAAGCAGCCAATTATAAATCATTCCACGTAATTTAATGAACAACAGAAACAAAAATCAAAAATGAAACAAGACCAAGTTGTTCTAAATTTGAGTACCTTTTATTTAAAAAAAAGTCCGACTCGCAGGAACTGCAGCATCTTAGCGCGGTTCCGTTCATGTCCCTAGTGCCATTTGATAAGCTTAGAAAAGAAATAAACTTATTTTTTTTTATATATCTCGTGAAAATTGTCAAAATCCTCTCGAATATCTCGAATAAAAGTGATATTAAGGCGTCAGGGACACCGACAGTAACTAACTTTTACACAGATGCGGAAATTACACAATCCTGCTCTCATTCTAAAGCAAAGCTCTATAAATCAATACAAAATATGCCTAATAAAGCCTTTCTAGAGGGTACAGAAGCATGGGCATATATGAGGGGGGGGGCTGATGGGGCTGCAGCCCCGTCCCGAAATTTTGAATTAATGATGAAAACTTCTCGTAAAACCCTTAAAAATAAATTAAATAAGATCACTTAGTTCATAAAACATATTTTATTTTACGTGTAATAGCGTTTTAGTTGCCTAAAGCTATTCCAAGCTCTAAATATTTAGTATTCCATACCCTGGAAATGGTCTCAGACCCCCGCCCCCGAAATTGTTTTTATATACGTCCATGTACAGAACCTTTTTTGTAGAGCATTTAGTAAGCTTTCGAATGGTAATCTTCCGCTTCACAAGATTGTCAACGGTTTTCGAGATACTAACGAAAGTATACAAAGTTACCAAAACTTTTTTTGTCTGTTAATAAAATATTTTATTCTAACTCTTCCTTTACCCTAAACGTAACAAAAATTTCAACATATTAGTGTTGAACACGCAGAAAATGTTTCAACTGTATCCCATAATTCTAAGTACCAAAATCAAAGACAAACAACCCTCCCTAGGAAGGACGCTAGGCAGTTGAAAAGCTAAATCTTGGAAATCCATATCTCTAACATTAAATTGATTTCTTATTTTTCTTAACCTGTTTTATTTTCAAATACATTATCCAACTCTAAGCAATTAAAAAATAACAAGGAATAAAAATATAAAATTTTAGGCACTTTCAACACTTGTTCACACTGAGTAAAACAATATAAACAGATCTAAGGTGTTACACGGTAGCTGGTGAAAGATGAATGAGGTCTCGTATTGCAATTCTCTGTATGCAGGGTCTACTTCCAGGTAGTCAGTCATATACTTTTACTGCCCTTTACCGTTACTCAGAAAGCTCTTTGTGTTTACAAACAAAGGACTCGGTATAGACCACCCGTATTAACCCAAAAGTGATTATATCAAGCTTGATAAACTTCCTGAATTAAATTAAGGAATTTAAGAGTGCTTAAAATAGGTTCTTGATCTAGTCAAAAAATTCAAGGAGAATTACACCACGAATAGAAAATTTCGGCCAAACAGAAGGAAAATAACAATAACAAGGATAGTTAAACTTCGTTTTCAAAGATTGTTAGTTGTAACACAAAAACGGTCACTCATGATTCTAATAAATTAACTGTGAAGGGTGATTACACAAATATTCCTGTTGAGGCTTTAAAGCTTCAACTCAAAAAACATATTAACCCACAGGTAATATCTAGATATTCGTACGGCATCTTCGAATTCTAACAAACAAAATATTGCTTCTAATTATACGTATCCTGTTTACTGACAAATACATTTGACTACTATAAGAAATTACAAAAATGACGAGCAGTGAAAAAACTGCGGGAAACACACAAATAGATCCGTTTAAATAAACGAAACTAACTAACTAAGTTTTAAGCACTTATTTCTCCTAATGTGACGACCCCATCAAACATTTCTTCAAAACATTTTTCCACGATTTCCTAACCCTTTTTGAGATATTAATGAAAATATACGAAGAGGGCCTAATAGATATTCATACGGGATCTGAGAATCCCAAGGTTCCGCCCGTATCCTGTGTTATTGGCAAATACATTTGACTACTATAAGCAATAGCAAACAATAGGGAATATGCCAAAGAACTCGGACTAGGAGCCTCGACAGTTTCAAGACATTTGAAGGAAATCGGCAAATCCAAAACTGACATTTCATAAGGTACAGCCTGATATATTTCTAACAATGAATTGTTTTTCTTATTTTAATTAATCTGTTTTATTGTCAAATACATTATCCAACTATAAGAAATGAAAAAATAGGAATAAAAACAGACCAAAAGAACCGTATGAAATAAACGAAATCAATTACTTCAAAGTTTAAGCACTTATTTCATCCGATTGACATCGCTTATTCAAAACTTTCCTCAAAACCTTTTTTGTAGACCATTTAGTAAGCTTTCGAATGGTAACCTTTCGCTTCCCAAGATTTTCAATCGTTTTCAAGATATTAATGGAAGTATACGAAGTTCCCAAAATTTTCATTATTTCTAGCAACAGAAAATTGGTCTCATTTTTCCTATCCTGTTTTACATACAAATACATTTTCCCAACATAAGAAATTACAAAAATAAAAAGCAATAAAAAACCAAGGGAAAGAGACAAAAATTACAAAAAGAACGACAAAAACCCGTTCATAAGAAAAAAACAGACGTATTTGAAGATTTAAGCACTTATTTCTCCGATTGACATAACCTACTCAAAAATAGTTTTAGAATCTTTTTTGTAGAAAATTTAGTAAGCTTTCAAATAGTTTCTATCTACTTACCACGATTTCCCAACCGTGTTCGAGATATTAATGAAAGTATACAAAGTTCCCAAAACTTTTCATGTCTGTTAATAAAATATTTTATTCTAACCCTTCCTTAACTCCAAACGTAACATAACTTTCAACATATTAGTTTTAATGAAAGAAGAACATGCAGATAATGTTTCAACTGAATCCCGTGATTCTAAGTACCCAAACCAAAAACGGTATTCAAAAACTATTTTTCCAATTTTCTCGAAAACGGTTAAAGCTATCGCCTTGAAAATGGTTTCATTCGTTTTCCTAGCCCATGAAGCATATAAAAAGAGTCCTTACAAGCTTATGAACTCAAAAACGTAAGCGTTACGATTTTTTTTGCGCGAATTTCGCCCCAAACGCCATCTTCCAGTGGGCGGATTTTGCTGGTTAACGAACTTGACCTTTCAAATTGGACGCCAGATTTTTGTACCAAATTTCATCAAAATCGGACCATTCGTCTTCTAGCTAGAGAGCGAACAGACAAATATATATATATATATATATATATATAAATAAATATATACATATATATATATATACAAATTTGAACCACCGTTATTTTCGGTTTCTAGGGGTTCTGAAACGCGAAATTTTCTAGTCGGCACTTCCGGATTGTTTCATTGTATCAACCTTATAAGCGGGGTTCCTCCCTATGGGGGAGGGAGGAACCGCGCTAAAAAGAGATGCATTGAAATCGGTTCAGATGTAGAGGAGGCTGTAGATTAGGGTGGCCCTTATTTTTCAACTTTCTAAAAGTTTACCTCCCACCCCCCTGTCTTGTTTCAATCAACAAAATAACGATCTGTGCAAAATTTTAGCTAAATTGAACAACTCCAAGGCGACCCGCAATGACCTTGAAATATTGACATTTTTGTTCGAAAGTAATTTTTTCAGATAATTTTTTTTTTAATTTATCTTATTTTTTAATCACTTTTGAGCAGGCAATGGAAAATAAATTAGTCGTTTTTTTGTTAATGTTGGATAAAAAGATAAACAATCAAGTCCGTTTCTGCTTCCTGAAAACGCACTCGTTTGCACGGGAAGAAAGGAGTATCGTTTCTTGTACCAGGAGCTGTAAGTCATGCTCGGTGGATGGCAAAGGCACGGGAAGAAAGGAGTATCGTTTCTTGTACCAGGAGCTGTAAGTCATGCTAGGTGGATGGCAAAGGCACGGGAAGAAAGGAGTATCGTTTCTTGTACCAGGAGCTTTAAGTCATGCTAGGTGGATGGCAAAGGCACGGGAAGAAAGGAGTATCATTTCTTGTACCAGGAGCTGTAAGTCATACTAGGTGGATGGCAAAGGCACGGGAAGAAAGGAGTATCGTATCTTGTACCAGGAGCTGTAAGTCATACTAGGTGGATGGCAAAGGCACGGGAAGAAAGGAGTATCGTTTCTTGTACCAGGAGCTGTAAGTCATACTAGGTGGATGGCAAAGGCACGGGAAGAAAGGAGTATCGTATCTTGTACCAGGAGCTGTAAGTCATGCTAGGTGGATGGCAAAGGCACAGGAAGAAAGGAGTATCGTTTCTTGTACCAGGAGCTGTAAGTCATGCTAGGTGGATGGCAAAGGCACGGGAAGAAAGGAGTATCGTTTCTTGTACCAGGAGCTGTAAGTCATGCTAGGTGGATGGCAAAGGCACGGGAAGAAAGGAGTATCGTTTCTTGTACCAGGAGCTGTAAGTCATGCTAGGTGGATGGCAAAGGCACGGGAAGAAAGGAGTATCGTTTCGTGTACCAGGAGCTGTAAGTCATGCTAGGTGGATGGCAAAGGCACGGGAAGAAAGGAGTATCGTTTCGTGTACCAGGAGCTGTAAGTCATGCTAGGTGGATGGCAAAGGCACGGGAAGAAAGGAGTATCGTTTCTTGTACCAGGAGCTGTAAGTCATGCTAGGTGGATGGCAAAGGCACGGGAAGAAAGGAGTATCGTTGCTAGTACCAGGAGCTGTAAGTCATGCTAGGTGGATGGCAAAGGCACGGGAAGAAAGGAGTATCGTTTTGTGTACCAGGAGCTGTAAGTCATGCTAGGTGGATGGCAAAGGCACGGGAAGAAAGGAGTATCGTTTCTTGTACCTGGAGCTGTAAGTCATGCTAGGTGGATGGCAAAGGCACGGGAAGAAAGGAGTATCGTTTCTTGTACCAGGAGCTGTAAGTCATGCTAGGTGGATGGCAAAGGCACGGGAAGAAAGGAGTATCGTTTCTTGTACCAGGAGCTGTATGTCATGCTAGGTGGATGGCAAAGGCACGGGAAGAAAGGAGTATCGTTTCTTGTACCAGGAGCTGTAAGTCATGCTAGGTGGATGGCAAAGGCACGGGAAGAAAGGAGTATCGTTTCTTGTACCAGGAGCTGTAAGTCATGCTAGGTGGATGGCAAAGGCACGGGAAGAAAGGAGTATCGTTTCTTGTACCAGGAGCTGTAAGTCATGCTAGGTGGATGGCAAAGGCACGGGAAGAAAGGAGTGTCGTTTCTTGTACCAGGAGCTGTAAGTCATGCTAGGTGGATGGCAAAGGCACGGGAAGAAAGGAGTATCGTTTCTTGTACCAGGAGCTGTAAGTCATGCTAGGTGGATGGCAAAGGCACGGGAAGAAAGGAGTATCGTTTCTTGTACCAGGAGCTGTAAGTCATGCTAGGTGGATGGCAAAGGCACGGGAAGAAAGGAGTATCGTTTCTTGTACCAGGAGCTGTAAGTCATGCTAGGTGGATGGCAAAGGCACGGGAAGAAAGGAGTATCGTTTCTTGTACCAGGAGCTGTAAGTCATGCTAGGTGGATGGCAAAGGCACGGGAAGAAAGGAGTATCGTTTCGTGTACCAGGAGCTGTAAGTCATGCTAGGTGGATGGCAAAGGCACGGGAAGAAAGGAGTATCGTTTCGTGTACCAGGAGCTGTAAGTCATGCTAGGTGGATGGCAAAGGCACGGGAAGAAAGGAGTATCGTTTCGTGTACCAGGAGCTGTAAGTCATGCTAGGTGGATGGCAAAGGCACGGGAAGAAAGGAGTATTGTTTCGTGTACCAGGAGCTGTAAGTCATGCTAGGTGGATGGCAAAGGTGATTTATGCATTCAAAATGTACTTGTTTCAGAATCAATTTCAGTTATCTCATAGCGAGAAAAATTCTTTAAGAAGGACGTATTTTTCCTGCGCGGGTGTACGTTCGAGCCTGGTTACTATCATCAGACCCAATTAAAGCACCATATCATGACTTTCTATTCATGCATCAACTGATATATTATCAGAATATTGATCCAGAAATTAGTAAGGCTGCTGCAAACAATTTTTCCAATCATCTCTGGTACTTAGTTCCCTAAACCTATGCTCCATCCTTATTTGATAACAACGTTCCAACATCGCTTAAGGCAAATATAGCCCAGGTTATGTTGGAAGCAGACAATGCTGACAAAGAAAAAAAAAGTCCGACTCGCAGGAACTGCCTCATCTTAGCGCGGTTCCGTTCTTATCCCTAGTCTAATTTCGAAAGATTAAAATAGAAGCAGTTATTATTTTGTTGAGAGGAGATCGTTGACCGTTGATGATGCAAGGTAGGGATTGTCCGGGTTAGGTCACTGCTACTTAATAATACATACCCCATATGTGTAGGTATGTGGGCATATATATGTACATATGTGTGCGTGTATATGTGTATGTGTATATGCATATATATAAATATATATATATTATATATGTATGTATATATATATATATATATATATATATATATATTTACATAGATATGTGCATATATTAGTGTTAAATATGTCCTACTTGTATTTACAGCCCTGATGAAGGCTTGAAGTTCAAGCCGAAACGTCGGCACAATAAAACCATTTTTACGATAAAATGTAGTTTTATTATGTAGCAGTGACCGAACCCTGACAGTTATATTTTGGTTCCACCAGTCTTGAAAGGTAGGATTTACAATCTGACCTGGAAGGGTCGGCAACACAAGAAACCGTCCCGCTAGTTGCAAGGTCTTGGAATCTTGGAAATCTATATTTCTAACAATAAATTGTTTTTGTTATTTTACTTAACCTGTTTTATTTTCGAATACATTATCCAACTATAAGCAATTAAAAAATAACAAGGAATAAAATACAGGCGAAAAGAACACTTTGAATAAGCGAAATCAATTACTTTAAAGCTTTAAGCTCTTATTTCTCCGATTGACATCGCCTAATCAAAACTTTCATTAGAACCTTTTATGTAGAGCATTTAATAAGCTTTCTAATGGTATTCTTCCGTTTACCAAAATTCTCAACAGTTTTCGAGATATTAAAGAAAGTTCCCAAAATTTATATTATTTCTAGCAACAGAAAATTGGCCTCATTTTTCATATCCTGTTTTACACACAAAATTTTCGCAACATAAGAAATTACAAAACTAAAAAGCAATAAAAAACGAAGGGAAAGAGACAAAAATTACAACAAGAACGACAAAAACCCGTTCATAAGAACAAAACAAACGTATTTGAAGTTTTAAGCACTTATTTCTCCGATTGACATAACCTAATCAAAAATAGTTTTAGAATCTTTTTTGTAGAGAATTTAGTAAGCTTTCAAATAGTTTCTATCCACTTACCACGATTTCCCAACCGTGTTCGAGATATTAATGAAAGTATACGAACTTCCCAAAACTTTTCATGTCTGTTCATAAAATATTTTATTCTAACCCTTCCTTAACTCCAAACGTAACAAAACTTTCAACATATTAGTTTTAATGAAAGTAGAACATGCAGATAAAGTTTCAACTGAATCCCATGATTCTAAGTACCCAAACCAAAAACGGTATTCAAAAAATATTTTTCCAATTTTCTCAAAAACGGTTAAAGCTATCGCCTTGAAAATGGTTTCATTCGTTTTCCTAGCCCAGGAATCATATAAAACGAGTACTTAGAAGCTTATGAACTCAAAAACGTAAGCGTTACGATTTTTTTTGCGCGAATTTCGCTCCAAACGCCATCTTCCGGTAGGCGGATTTCGCTGGTTAACGAACTTGACCTTTCAAATTGGACGACGGATTTTTGTACCAAATTTCATCAAAATCGGACCATTCGTCTTCGAGCTAGAGAGCGAACAGACAAATATATATATATATATATATATATATATATATATATAAATATATACATATATATATATATATACAAATTTGAACCACCATCATTTTCGGTCTCTAGGGGTTCTGAAACGCAAAATTTTCTAGTCGGCACTTCCGGATTGTTTCATTGTATCAACCTTATAAGCGGGGTTCCTCCCTATGGGGGAGGGAGGAACCGCGCTAAAATCAACTATTGTGGTACGTTCTCCAGCAAAATGATTTTTCTGCCTTCACAAAAATCGATTTTTTCATATTGTTTTGCAGATCATTGCCAGGGACCGAAAAAGATAACTAACTGCTACTAAATCCTCCCTTAGAAAAACATAATATTCAATATTTGTTTTATTTTTATTGTTCACATTATGCCTTGTTTCAGTAGAAATTTTGGTTTTAAATAAAAATGCAGTTGTATTATACAAGTTATATGCATTATTAAAAACATAATATTTTTTCATGTTATCCCTGCAATTTTTAGAATGAAATTTTGAGATATATGATCCAGAATGATTTTAAACAATTTCTTGGGTAGCCTGGATGTATCTACATAAATTGCAATAAGAAACGGATTGAGATAGAGAATAATCCCTTTTTAATGGAATTAATCGTTGCGTATACTATGTTTAATTTTCAAAGCGTTTGAGGGTCGCTTAGCAGTTGTCCGATTACGCTAAAATTTTGCAGAGCTAGTTTTTTTGTTAATTGGAAAGCAGCAAAATTTTGACTTAAAAAAAAATACTTATAGCTAAGGACCACCCTATGTTATTCCAAACATTTTTAGAATCGACTTTTGAGGTATTTGATTCATAATGATTTTAAACAATTTCTGGGGTCGTTTTGATGTAACTACGTAATTTTTTTTACGACGTTATTGAGATAGAACAGTATATCCCTTTTTAACGGATTTAATCGTTTGCGGGTCGCCTAGCAGTTTTCCAATTGCCCTGAAATTTTGCAAAGCTAGTTTTTTTGTTGATTGGAACAGAATCAGGGGGTGGGAGCAGCAACATTTTGACTTTCAAAAAAATCCCTATAGCTAAGGGCCACCCTACTGTAGACCTTTTTGAACCAGAATATGTCGTTTGGCGCCATTTTTCTTAGGTCATTGGAAATCGGTTTGGAAAAAACAACTAGAATCGGTGGTCATCGGATTGGGTCGAGTAGGGTCCACCATTGTGCTGCATTTGTCTGTTTTTCTTCCGACAGTCGGTGGCTATCGGATCGGGACCAATGTAGGTGCATTCTTAGGCATTCAGCAAATTTTTAAACAGAAACCGGTGAAATCCGCGTCGGTCGAATAACCGTTTATCAAAGGCTAACTGCCTTCCTCTGTTGATCGAAATCAACACTAAAACGTCTTCAATAACGGAATAAGTTATTCTTTGCATATGCGGAAAACGTTTTATTAATAAATGTTTTCTAAAAAAAAACATTCCTCCATCTTATTTCCTTTTAAGGGAAAGCATTTTTATCATAAAAATGTCACAAAGGAAGTAAATAAAACTAGCTATATTGTACATTAATACTAGCCGTTCTTGATCAGTTTTCCTCAGAATTATCTCCAACCGTGTGTCCGATTATGTTACACCTTTGTGTTTGCTCTATGGGCACAAAATTAAAGTGTTCTCGCCTGGGAGTTTAACGTAAACCCCACTTAGACGTATGTATTATGTCATTTTCCAACGTATTCTTTAATTTACCATTATGTAATTTGCAGACATATTATGTAATTATATTAAATATTATAAAATTTTCTAGATAGTATGTAATACGCCAAAATATTCTGTAATTTGCCAACATGCTATGTAATTATATTACAAATATTATAAAATTTCCTACATAGAATCTAATTTACTCACTAATTATGTTATTTGCCTACATTTTCTGTAATTATATTACAAATTATGTCATTAGCTATATAGTATGTAAGTTGCCAACATATTGGGGAAGTTTTCGACGTACTACGTAATATGCCAGTATGATACACAATTTGCCAACATATGTATTACGGAATTTATTTTTTGTACATGATCATTTGTGTATTTGTAATTTAGTGGCTTCGAGGAAGTTCGCCCTCAGCTGTTGATCAGCTCTGTAAAGATGTAATATTTGCATGCCGAATTGTGAACTGTTCACGAAACCCATTAGGGTCTTATACTCTTTCTAGCGGTATTATTGAATATTATGGAATTTTACAACATATTGTAAGGCTTTCCAACATTTTTTACATATCACAATAGTATTTTTAAAGTGACAAAACTAAAAAAAAAAGAAAAAGAAAATCAAACGTAAATGTGTCACTCTTGCCTATGTAGGAGGAATAGCATTAAGGCAGGAAGAGTGACTCAAGTTCCCTCTGGTGTAGAAGCTCTGAAGCTAGGTACATACAGTTTTGATGGTTGATAAAGAGATATTTACCATGTCATTCATAGTCAGAACTGAAAAACACCAATTTTAGAGTTTTGTCACTTTAGAAATATTAGTGCAATATATTATTATGTATAAATGGGCCTTGCTCTTTAAAAGTATTCCTTTAATGATATAAATAAATTGATGATAGCTTCTGAATATAGAGAGGATGGTTTTGGTAAAGTGGATCAGGGAATAGCGATGAAGATCAAGAAGGCCTTGTCGTACAAAGAGATCTTATCTCGTACCTCTAGTTGGGCGCCAAGCAGTCTCTCTCGACCTTAACCAGTCTAGATATTCTTAAATATAATACAAGGCAAAGTAATGTCAACAATTATATCTTTGTAGGACAATTGTTTCATGTGTTTGTTTGTCCTATTGTTTAATAAGTTGTTAAAGTAAAAATAACAAAAGCCATTTGGTGAATTGGATTTTTTTTTAGAAATAATCCAACAAAAATATATTCTCTTTTTGTTGGATTAATGTAACAAAACAGACAGAACACTTAACAATACACAAAATAGTCAACAGACAGAACATTAAATAACACACATAATCAACAGGCAGAACATTTAACAATACACAAAATATTCAACAGACAGAACATTAAATAACACACATAATCAACAGGCAGAACATTTAACAATACACAAAATATTCAACAGACAGAACATTTAATAACACACATAATCAACAGGCAGAACATTTAACAATACACAAAATATTCAACAGACAGATCATTTAATAACACACATAATCAACAGGCAGAACATTTAACAATACACAAAATATTCAACAGACAGAACATTTAATAACACACATAATCAACAGGCAGAACATTTAACAATACACAAAATATTCAACAGACAGAACATTTAATAACACACATAATCAACAGGCAGAACATTTAACAATACACAAAATATTCAACAGACAGATCATTTAATAACACACATAATCAACAGGCAGAACATTTAACAATACACAAAATATTCAACAGACAGAACATTTAATAACACACATAATCAACAGGCAGAACATTTAACAATACACAAAATATTCAACAGACAGAACATTTAATAACACACATAATCAACAGGCAGAACATTTAACAATTCACAAAATATTCAACAGACAGAACATTTAATAACACAAATATTCAACAGACAGAACATTTAATAACACACATAATCAACAGACAGAACATTTAATAACACACATAATCAACAGGCAGAACATTTAACAATACACAAAATATTCAACAGACAGATCATTTAATAACACAAATAATCAACAGGCAGAACATTTAACAATACACAAAATATTCAACAGACAGAACATTTAATAACACACATAATCAACAGGCAGAGCATTTAACAATTCACAAAATATTCAACAGACAGAACATTTAATAACACAAATATTCAACAGACAGAACATTTAATAACACACATAATCAACAGACAGAACATTTAATAACACACATAATCAACAGACAGAACATTTAATAACACACATAGTCAACAGACAGAACATTTAATAACACACATAATCAACAGGCAGAACATTTAACAATACACAAAATATTCAACAGACAGAACATTTAATAACACACATAATCAACAGGCAGAACATTTAACAATTCACAAAATATTCAACAGACAGAACATTTAATAACACACATAATCAACAGGCAGAGCATTTAACAATTCACAAAATATTCAACAGACAGAACATTTAATAACACAAATATTCAACAGACAGAACATTTAATAACACACATAATCAACAGGCAGAACATTTAACAATACACAAAATATTCAACAGACAGAACATTTAATAACACACATAATCAACAGGCAGAACATTTAACAATACACAAAATATTCAACAGACAGAACATTTAATAACACACATAATCAACAGGCAGAACATTTAACAATTCACAAAATATTCAACAGACAGAACATTTAATAACACAAATATTCAACAGACAGAACATTTAATAACACACATAATCAACAGACAGAACATTTAATAACACACATAATCAACAGGCAGAACATTTAACAATACACAAAATATTCAACAGACAGATCATTTAATAACACAAATAATCAACAGGCAGAACATTTAACAATACACAAAATATTCAACAGACAGAACATTTAATAACACACATAATCAACAGGCAGAGCATTTAACAATTCACAAAATATTCATCAGACAGAACATTTAATAACACAAATATTCAACAGACAGAACATTTAATAACACACATAATCAACAGACAGAACATTTAATAACACACATAATCAACAGGCAGAACATTTAACAATACACAAAATATTCAACAGACAGAACATTTAATAACACACATAATCAACAGGCAGAACATTTAACAATACACAAAATATTCAACAGACAGAACATTTAATAACACACATAATCAACAGGCAGAACATTTAACAATTCACAAAATATTCAACAGACAGAACATTTAATAACACAAATATTCAACAGACAGAACATTTATTAACACACATAATCAACAGACAGAACATTTAATAACACACATAATCAACAGGCAGAACATTTAACAATACACAAAATATTCAACAGACAGATCATTTAATAACACAAATAATCAACAGGCAGAACATTTAACAATACACAAAATATTCAACAGACAGAACATTTAATAACACACATAATCAACAGGCAGAACATTTAACAATTCACAAAATATTCAACAGACAGAACATTTAATAACACAAATATTCAACAGACAGAACATTTGATAACACACATAATCAACAGACAGAACATTTAATAACACACATAATCAACAGACAGAACATTTAATAACACACATAATCAACAGACAGAACATTTAATAACACACATAATCAACAGACAGAACATTTAATAACACACATAGTCAACAGACAGAACATTTAATAACACACATAATCAACAGGCAGAACATTTAACAATACACAAAATATTCAACAGACAGATCATTTAATAACACAAATAATCAACAGGCAGAACATTTAACAATACAAAAAATATTCAACAGACAGAACATTTAATAACACACATAATCAACAGGCAGAACATTTAATAACACACATAATCAACAGGCAGAACATTTAACAATACACAAAATATTCAACAGACAGAACATTTAATAACACACATAATCAACAGACAGAACATTTAACAATAAACAAAATAATCAACAGACAGAACATTTAATATCACACATAATCAACAGGCAGAACATTTAACAATAAACAAAATATTCAACAGACAGAACATTTAATAACACACATAATCAACAGACGGATACTTTTCTATCAATCATTAATTTTGAACTAAAAACAAAGCCTTGGTTTTGTCACCAAATGGTGAAAAAAACTAAAATAAAATAAATAAATAATAAGTTGTTAATTTTAGCGAAAATTTAATAAGTAAAACAAGCTATGTAAATGAGAAGCGTATTGACTTTGTATGGGTTGTTGTCTTCTCACTTCTAAAACTTGGGGAGTTCTATCCTATTCCTGCGATATTATTGTAGGCTTTTATTATTCATCAAGATCTATTGACGCAAATGTGAATTTTTTATGTACTTATTGAGTAGTGTGCTTCCACGCATTCACAAAACTCTGGAAGGAAATTAATTATAAAATTAATAATTGTAACAGTTGCTCATTACAAATGTAAAAGATCAGAACTATTCATGTTTTTATTTTATTTATATAGTTTATTTTAAGCATATTATTCAGGAATGCAGTCTACACTACCCAAATTCTGAGGAAAGTGCTTAGTTATGCAGCTCCTGCATGACGGACTTTTGTTTGTAAGATAGGTTTCCTTTAGGATGAGTGGAATTCAAGAAGACGGAGTAAGTAATTATTGCATAGAATTTGCTACTGCCAGTTTCCTGTGCATTGTGGCTCCTAAAATCTCGCTATTCCTAGTTCTATGTTCACCAAGGACCTAGAAATATTATTGTGAGTCATCATTTTCCTTAAACTTTAGAAATACCAGTGCGATATGTGTATTTTTAATTTAGTGGCCTCCAGAAAGTTGGCGATATTCTCGCTCAGCTGTTGAACAGTTCTCTGTAAAGAACATGGTATTTGGATGCCGAAATGTGAACCGTTCACTGAACCCCTTCGTGTCATATACTCCTTCCTGCAATATTATGGCAATTTAAAACATATTGTAAAGTTTTCCAACATATTACATACTGTACAAAGTAAAGCCAATAATTCCAAACACATATTTTCTAGTCCTCAAATCCTACCTTTCAAACAGATCCTTTCAAGTCAAACAAGGCACAGCTTTTTCCCCGACCTGTTCCATAAATTCTGGAGTCCCCCAAGGGAGTATTATTGGTCCTCTCCTTTTCATTATTTACACTGCGGATATTCCTACACACCCCCAAACCCTACTAACAACCTACACAGATGACACTGCTATCCTATCAACTTCCCCTGATCCCTCAGTAGCATCCCAAAACCTGCAGGAACACCTTTCCGCTATTCAACATTGGAGTGAAAGATGGAGAATAAAAATCAACCCGGAAAAATGTAAACAGATAACATTCAATCTAATCCGGAGATCATGTCGTACAGTCTACGTCAAAAACACTCCACTACCAACATCCAGCGAGGTTCGATATCTAGGATTATACCTTGACAGCCGACTGACATGGAACCCTCACACGAGACTGAAAATACAAGAACTGAACAGGAGATACGGACTACTTATACGACTCCTTGGACCTTCATCTAAACTATCGACACAGAACAAAATTACGATATATAAAACAATTATTCGACCGATATAGACATACGGACTTGAACTCTGGGGATCCGCAAAAACATCAGACATCAACAGAATACCGGCATTCCAGTCAAAAGTGCTCCGTAAAATTGTAAATGCCCCTTTCTATGTATCCAACAAAACCCTACACAATGACCTCAACATCCCATTTGTCCTTGACCTCGCTAAAACCCGTTTCCTAACGTTCCACTCAAAATTGTCTCACCATCCTAATCCCGTAGGTCAATCCTTATCATCCCAATCCCATCCAGACAATCCTCCCAGGCGGCTTAAGAGACAGTGGCCCCGAGACAATTTACTTGCCTGATCTTTCTGATGGTTGGCTTATTCCAAATTTTGTATTTTTTTAATTTTATTTTACTTTTGCCAGTTTTATCAACTTGTACATAAAATATCAACATACTTGATCATTGTACTGTTAGCCTGTACATACTTGATCATTGTACTGTTAACCTGTACAATTTCAAATAAATAAATAAAAAACTAATCAGAAATTACATTTGTTTATATGGCGGAGCAGTTTTCAATGTGCCAAAAATCCACATCCGAAGTCCCGATAAATGTATTCCGATACAAAGTCCCGATAACTTTCAAAATTAAAAACAATTTTTTTTTTTTTTGTTACCTTTATTACAAACGATTTTTTTAAATGAACATTTTAGTGCTTTAAAATCAATTTTGTCAAAACTAAGTTTTTCAAATCGGGCGCCTTCAATTTTCACCCGATCTACATCAAATTTTATTTGCAGCTTCCTAATGACGTTTGCTAGTACAGTACTAAGGATCATTTTTCGATTCGTCGAATTATAAACATTTTATGACTGATTTTCGACGGATATTTCAATATAAAATGAAGAGTTGTTCACCATTTTCGAAAAAAAAAAAACATTTCTTTAAAATCCTACGTACTTCATACATTTAGATTTTACCTTCTCCCTTCGATATATTTTTAGTTTTTTTTCCAGATTAAAAATTGCTGCCCTAAAAAAAGAGGGTTTCCGCCGCCATTTTGTTTTCGAATAATTAAAACCTATTTTTTTGGATACTTTTTCATCTCAAATAAACTTATGATACAAAGAAATGAAACAGATCGATCTATATGTTATACATAAATTGTAGAAAATTAATATGATTTGGTCCACAAAAGGTAGAAGTGTCGGGCAAAAATTATTCAGAATAATGAATAAAGAATAATGAATTAATGTATTATATTATTCACGAATGAAGAATAATGACTTTTATTCATTATTCTGTGAATGAAATTTATATTTCTTTTACAAATTATTCGAATAATCATATTTTATTGAATGATGAAAGATTTATTATGGTGTCGATAGCCGGACATATATCATATATATACGTTACATATATATTTATGTTTGAGGTGGATATATTCAGTAAAGAACTGGACATAAAAAATAACGAATGATGAATAATGAATGCTGAATAACGAATAATTCTGTGAATAATTCATGATGTACTGTGTGAATAAGATAATTCAGTGAATTATTCATCATTCACTAAAAATTTATTTGAATGATCATTCGAATAAAAATTTATTCGAATAATGCCCAACACTGCAAGGTAGTATTTATTACTTTTTAATGAAACAATCCAAAACCCAAACATTAACTGTATTCGACATATTCCTGTCTAAAGATAAGATCCCTAGAAAACTAGATCCCTAGAAGTTACTGAATATTTGCATTGCTCACTGAAGGATTTCGGTTGCTTTGATGAGTTTCAAGTTGCACTTGACATTTGCCAACTCCTTGCTAAGTCCTCCCTTCTAATCAGATAGTCCTGCAATTAGAATTACTTAGCAACATCAAATGGACCGCTGTTTGCTGGTGCTTCTCTAGAATCACCTTCTTTAAACTTTTGCTGGAATTATTTTATTTTAATTATTCCGCCTCTACCCGTATGGGTCATTGGCAGTGCAGGTTGTCTATAATTCGTTATATATTCTGGTCTCCTTTAAAAAGGTTAAAAGATTTTGAACGATTGTGTCTTCGTCTTTCAATGCTTCCTCTAAGGTGGGAAGTTTATGACGATTTGTTCGGACAGTCTCAAATTTTTTGCAAGGAATAACGTGACGTGATCTACTGTCACATGTTTCACACGTCGGTGGGTGTAGAGCTTTTAGAAGAAATGTATGTGTTAGCGCAGTGTGCCCTATTCTTAATCTGGCCAACACAACTCCGAGAGTGGCGTAGAGCTGTTTCCCATATTCTGGTATTGCATTATTCCCTGAGAATCTTGCTCGTGCATCCTTGTGACCATGTTGATGCCCATTTTTCAAGCATTTTATTTTTGATGTACCTCTTTACATCCTGCACATCGGCTTCATCGATGTACTGTACTTCAGTCCCATTATCAGAACGAGCACTGTTTGCTTCTTGGTCTGCTCCTTCATTCCCCTTGATGCCGCAGTGCGATGGTACCCACATGAACCTGAATCACTTGTGCCTCAACTCGTAACACATTAAACATATTCTCTGAATTAATCCATTAGTGGATTCTTGATTGTTTAAAGCTATTATTGAACTCAGAGAATCTGTAATTATGAGAACTTTATCCTGGAAACGTTCCTGCGCAATCCGTAATGCTTGTAAAATGGCATGCAGCTCCCCGGATGGAATGAAATTAGACTCATGTAAGTTGCTTTTGCTGGTAATAGCATCTGATATCACGGCACATCCTACTAAAGCTCCCATAGATGCATCGGTGACAACATCATATGGTCACGATATTTACTGGTTCCCTCCAGGTATAGGGAGCAATATACGCGTCTTCATGTTGTTTCCTTGGGATATTAGGAGATGGTCGTATCCATGCTGTAATTAGGAATCCACCAAGGAGGCGTGGTTACTGATTCAATCCTAATAACTTGGGGCATGGGAATATTGAATTCTTCAAGATATTTCATCACTCAAGACTTGAAAGAGTTCGGTACTGAACCATCGTTTGGCATTTCATTTGATTCGTCAATAATAAGATTTCTATGGACAATGTGGCTTGGTAAGCCTTGAATATGAGCAAAATATGTTAAGTAGCTTGCTGTTCGTCTTAACCCTTAGAATGCTAGCCAATCTGAGAGGGACCGACCGCCGGGTGCTACGAGCTTTGAGAGCCGATCCTACCCCCAGTGCTAGCCTATTTTCCACCCTCCGCGTGCGACTTTGGTTTGGAACAAGACCATACTCAGTCAGAGCTCCCGCCTTGGGTCGCTCTTATTACGTAGATATATAACAGGGGGCATGCAAAATTGCTTGTTTTGTTGTAATTTAAGATGCTAATTTCATTAATTGTGTGTACTTTAGTGTGACCTTTTCAATTATTATAACAAGTTTCTTATTATTCTTATCCTGCAAGTTGCGAAGAAAATTAATAAATAAACAGTTTCTAAAATAATATTTCAATAGTTACCGAAGTGTTTTAGTTTTAAATTTAGCACCATTAGCCCTGTTAGTATGAATGCACCCTTTTATCAAAATATTCATGAAAACACTTTCTCTTTTCTTCATTTTGCCCATTTTATGATTTATTTCATTGTTATGATACTTCAATTTATTTAGTAATTTTTTTTTTTAAATATTGATTGATCATTATTGATAATTTACAATCTGTACAGTTATGTACAATAAGTAATTATTTAGTAAATAACTGGGTCTTTTTTTTTACTAAAAACTAATCATTTTATTTTTATATGCAACTCATAAAACTGGTTATGTCCAATAATTACTTGCTGGAAAAAAACAACAATTTTTTAAAATTTGTGTTTTGTATTTATTTTAAAACATATTTATTTATAATAAGTAGTATATTAGTAAATAGTAATATAATAATAAAGTAATGAATTAGAAATAAATAGTAGGTATATAGCAAAAATATTAATAATAAACTTATAAATATAAAAATAAATAATAAACCACAACTAGTACTGAGAAATATTTGTTAGGGTCATATTTCCCCACCCCTGATTTAGCCTAAAGGTGGGAAAAGGTTTGGCAAATTTTAGTAAAGTGTCTGCAAACAATAGAAATAACAACGCAACCCCTGCAGGTAGCCGCCTTGGTACAGTCTGAATTGGTGATAATGGACCCTTCAGGTGGTCTAGGACACTCCGCTCGAGATAAAGTTAGCTTCCACTCACAATAAAACCGGGAAAAACACACGTAATGACATTCTTCTGCTATCTAACGGATAGCTAAGTAACTAGACTAGTTGTACAGCGTGATACAAGACATCTCTGGGCTTTCTGGAAGCAGAGATTATACAAAGAATATGAAAACGAATATATTCGTGCGTCGCACTCTGAGGAATGTCCCAGCTGCACGAATATATTCGTGCTTCACACTCAGAGCATTTTTTTAGAGAACCAATATATTCGTGCATAGCACGGAAAGGGTTAAGGACAGCGGTGGCTCCCCACTTTCTATACACATGCTCTCCGTGGGAGATGTTAGGAAGGCACCTAATGCTAGCCTGATCCCAGCATTGTGGATACTGTCCAACATGCTGGAATTAATTAACATTCAAAAATATAAAATCAATGTTCATACCTCCTCCATTTGCTCGGCTTAATTTATAATTGGAGTTCTTGGACGTAGAGGTACAAAACCAGAGTACCAAAGTTTTTCTATCTTATAGATAACGTTGAATAATACTTTTCAGTATTTTAGAATAATTAAAGGTAGTAATACCAAGCAACATTTTTAACAAAACGTAACTGTATCTGTTGTATGTTGGGAGTATCAGGTGAAATGGTTAGGGGCAGCAAGATTAAGTAGCATACAGAGTACTTTATAGTCATATCCCTTATTTTAACAGAAAATCTAAACTAAGCACTAAAAACAAAATTCTACTCTATAAAGCATGTATTAGACCAGTATTGGCCTATGCATGCCCTGTTTGGAGCTACACTTCAAACACTAATTATAAAAAAACTTCAAGTAATGCAAAATAAATGCATTAGAATTGCCCTAAACCTCCCCATCTACACCAGAATTAAAATACTGCACAAAATTACTAACTTACCTCTGCTTAAAACTTATATCCACAGGCTGACCTCCAAATTTTTTAGATCTTGTAGACTTAAAACCAATCCACTAATTAAAAAAATAGGTAACTATGACAAATCAAGCACCCGTAGATACATACACAAGAGGACTAAACACATCTTACTAAAATAAAGACACTAGACACCATCCTACCAATAAAGACAAACACAGACTGGATTAAGACATAAAGCTGTAAACAATTAAGCCCTACTTATTGTTATCATTAGAAAGTCTATAAGATAGCGAGAAGAATCCAGGCTATTTTTTCTCTCGCATTACAATTACTGTACATTAAATGTATAATATCTAAGTTCATATATAATAAATAATTTCGAAGTTATGTGGTCTAGAGGAACACTATATTGTAACTGAATTACAATTGTAATATTTATATTTATTGAATAAAGAAATTTAAAAAAAAAAAAAAAAGAAAAAAAAAAAAAAAAAAGTCATATCTTAGTAGCATCAACACAGAATGATAGTCCCTCATAATATCTTACATATAGCAGCTACAGTTAAGTTTGGTTAAAAATGTTGCTTGGCACTATTTTGCCCCGGCCCCTTCAATTTGAATTGATTTCTCTATTAATTTATATAAAAAATCAAGAAATATTTTGGTTTAGGCTAAAACAGAACTGTCAAATGTTTAGAAAAATCTACAGTTTGGACGCTAAGGCTTGCTATTTGGCAGTCTTCCAAGAGGTCTATACAAAACTAACGAAGAGAATAACCAAAACAGTAAACAATGTATTAAATTATGAATATAGGTTTTAATAGATTTTTTTTGGAAATCTTATCACTCTGTGCCAAAGGTCGTGGGTTCTATTCCCACTAGGGTTGGTGGCTTTTCTTCCGAAAAAAGAAAAGGCATCAGCCCTATCCTGGCTAGAAAAGGGTGGTAACCTATAGATAACCCGTCCCAAAATTCGTAGTTAATAATAATGGACGTTAAAATTTAAATATTCAAATAAATAGGTTTTTTTTAAAGTGTATATTATAAAAAAAATATATATTTTTTTTAGGAAATGAACAATATTTTTTATACATAACGTAGCTAAGATTAAAACGAATTATCGGAGGACTCAAGTAAAACGGTACAAATTACACATCAGCCAAGGTATAAGCTGTCGTTAATGAATTCGTTAAATCGTTTCCTAGAAGAATATTTTATTCAAAGTTATATATATATATATATATATATATATATATATATATATATAAAATATCTAATATATATTATACTATATATATTATATATAATATCGTTGATACAAAAGCAAACTAAGGAATGTGAAAAAATGCATCTTTCATTGTCAATCTTTACTAATTTCTGCTGGACTTATTTACGGCAAATTCTTCAATCTGACTTCACTCTATTGAAGGGAAAGTATTCCACTGTCAAAAGGTCAAATCTGCCGAATATTTGACTGTCCAAAAAAAAGTTATGAATAAATGCTTTTCCACTCTGAAAATTGGTTATTTGCACATTCGTTAGTTTGCATTTGTATCGACGATATATAATATAATATATATTTCAAACAATCTTTCATGAGTGCAACCTCAATAGCTTCATTTCATCGGAAAGTGCTAAAAGAGAACCCCCTACTGGAAGGTTAAATTTAGTGATCCGAGTGGGACTTTTTGTGTCTGTGCTTATTCACTGTCTGGATTCTGAGCTAAAAAGAGAAAGAAAGCTAGATAGATATAAAGAAACGGGTTATCACTATCTCCGTTCCACTTCCATATCTCCAATTGGAGAAAGATGTAAAGTGAATTCCGATGGAAAAACAAACTTTTTCTCCGACCTTGAAAGAGTGAAGGAAAGTCTCAGCTCAAGTCCTTTACTGCCCTGATGTAGGTCAGCTGCTTAGATTTGCATACATTAACAAGATACGAGTAGCAAACAACGGCACCAGCTCTAAAACCATCCATCTTCCATGGATATAGGGGGAATATGAAACATTGATTCCATCATGCTTAAAGATGGTTGTATTCAATACAAAGTACCAAAAACATTCCTTCAAATTTATAGATTGACCTACATATATATTTTATATAGTTTTAGTCTTGTACATAATATCTGCATAATAACAGCTTCTACAGATTTCAAATCTATACATAAATAGCACGTGTCTGTCTGTTTTTCTGTTTGTTTGTTCCTTATAAAAATCTATACCCTTTGAAGGATTTTGACCAAACTTGGCACACAGGTAGGTCTTGATACGAGAAATCTCCTAGGCTTGGTCAAAATAGTCAAATTTCAAAATTTGGTCAAAAGGTCAAAAGTTTTGTTCAAGAAAAATTAGGCTCTGCTACTCGCCTCCGTCGGCTGTTAGATGAAGTGCTGTTGTGCTGGCCTCTACCGGTATCATTATGAACTAAAACAAATTCACATCGTTTGACCGATTTTCGTAACTGGGTATAGACAACTAGGTATCAAGTAGATCTTGATACGGGGAGAGTCATAGACAGAAAGTAGGTGTAGCATGGCACACTGGGTAACAGTTAGTAAAAAATAAAAAAAAAAAACCATTAGGAAATTTTCTTTGGGATGGGCTCAAGTAAAAACGTATAAATATATATATATATATATATATACTAGTTATGTCCCTGAAATGCATATTTAGCAATTCTGGAGCAGCATAATGATCTATACACCTAGATCAAGTCAAGAGTCCATGATTCAGAAGTATACATAAAATCCTAAACAGATATCTAGTCAAGTGGATGTTTAGTCAAGACTAAGATTGAAGCTGAGCAGAAGTCTTCTGCTTTATATCAGAACACTAATTCCTGCCAGAAATAGAAGCAAAAAAAAAATAAATAAACTGCAGAAATTTTCATATTAATGAGAATTGCAAAAAAAGTAATTATTATCCCTGTCAAATTAAAATGGATGATTAAAGATAAATTACCTGATAAGGAAATATCCTTCGAAGGATAAATGGTGCGTTTTAAGGAAGAGAATATATTGCAAAACTCCTGCAGAAGGATGTCCTTCAGGTTTATTCCTGGGTAAATTACCATCTCAAGATTTTATCTGGGGGAAATTGAAAATTAAATCAAGTTAATAGAATAAATAATTTCACTGCTTTCAACCTCATATTTTTTTTCATTCTCCCTTTTCCCGAAAAGTACTCTACTGAAGAATTTTACTAAAGAAGCCTACAGAAGAAACCTACTCAAGAATTTTACTGAAGACTTCTACGGAAGAAATCTACTGAAGAAGATTACCGAAGAATTCTACGGAAGAAATCTGCTGAAGAAGATTGCTGAAGAAATCTACTGAAAAAGGTTACTGAGGAAATTTACTAAAGATATCTTCTGATCAAATCTACTGAAGAAATATACTAAAAAAGTTTATTTAAGAAATCTACTGAAGACGTTTACTGAAGAAATCCACGGAAGAAGTTTACTGAAGAGATCTACTAATCAAACCTACTAAAGAAATCCACAGAAGAAGTTTACTGAAGAAGTCCACGGAAGAAGTTTACTGAAGAGATCTACTAATCAAATCTACTAAAAAAATCCACAGAAGAAGTTCACTGAAGAATTCTACTGAAGATATCTACTAATCAAATCTACTGAAGAAATCTACTAAAGAAGTTTATTTAAGAAATCTACTGAATAAGGTAACTGAAGAAGTCTACTAAAGAATTTTACTGAAGAAATTACTGATCACAACTTCTGCAGAAATCTACGGAAGAGGTTTACTGAAGAAGTTTACTGAAGAAATCTATTGAAGATATTTACTGAAGAAATCTACTGATCAAAACTACCAGAAATCTACTGATCAAAACTACCGAAGAAATCTACTGAAGAAGTTTACTGAAGAAATCTACTGAAGAAGTTTACTGAAGAAATCTACTGATCAAAACTACCGAAGAAATCTACTCATCAAAACTGCCGAAGAAATCTACAGAAGGAATCTACGGAAGAAAATTACTAAAGAAGTCCGCTGAAGATCAAGTCTTGAAAGTGCGCAATCTAAAAGCCGACATTATCAGTTTCAGAAGATAAACGCACGCTAGCTCAAAAACGAAAATTTACAATAGAACCGCATGCCATGAGAGTTAATTTTTCAAAAACAAAAAGTACGGCTCATCGCGGTTCTGTTCATATCCCTAGTGCCATAAGAAATATAATGGGAGTAGTTATTCGTGAAAAATATAAAAGTCCGTCACGCAGGAGCTGCATAACTAAGCACTTTCCTCAGAATTTGGGTAGAGTAGACTGCTTTCCAGAACAATTTGCTTAAAATATCCTACATAAATAAAATAAAAACATGAATAGTTCTCTATTAATTTTGTACTGAACCTACGGGCTATTCTATTGAAATATATTACAAAGTAAACCCCCCTTTCCGATTGACCGATTTAGCTCATTTTTACAACACTTCTTTCTTATGAGTTACCCATGACGTATACCGCATTTCGTTACAATACAGCAGAAATTACGACCGGTATGAGTATATTAGTAATTTGGGTCCGGAGTAAACCCCCCTCCTAATGAATCGATTTAGTTTATTTTTGAAACACATATTTACCTGTAGATTACCACTACGAATACCGAGTTTCGTCGAAATATACCAAAAATCACGGCTGGTAGTGGCGAATTGTTATTGTGGGTCCGGAGTAAACCCCCCCCTCCTAATGAACCGATTTAGTTTATTTTTACAACACATATTTACCTGTGGATTACCACTACGAATACCGAGTTTCGTCGAAATATACCAAAAATCACGGCTGGTAGTGGAGAATTGGTATTGTGGGTCCGGAGTAAAACCCCCTCCTTATGAACCGATTTAGTTCATTTTTATATCTCACTTTTTTCTCTATATCACCACTACGAATACCAAGTTTCGTTGAAATATAACAAATATTACGGCTGACATGGTCGAATTTGTGTTTTGGGTTCGGGGTAAACCCCCCCTTCCGATGGACCGATTTTGGTGGTTAACGAACTCGTTCAATTGTTTGCTAATTGAATGCTATATACCAAGTTTCGTGACGAAAAAACAAAAACTCTGGCCGCTATCGTGTTAACAGACACATTTATATATATATGTATATATATATATATATATATATATATATATATATATATATATATATATATATAAATTTTAACGGGGGTCATTTTCGGTGTCTACTAGGTAGGATCGATAAAGATTTGAAGAAATTTTTCAAAAATTCCGTCATGAGTGCAACCTCAATAGCTACTTTCCTTCGGAGGAAAGTGCTAAAATAAAATCTGAAAGATAAGGAAGTTTTAAAGCACCACAATAGGAAACTAATTTTATCCTAAGCAAAAATCACTCCATTCTCTTCCTCAACGTTCGCTCTTAGAAACACTATAACACTTTTTCCCATTTCCTTACCTTGTTTTAATAAAATACTCATTATACTGCAAAAATTCAAACATGTAGAAAATTTTTCAACTAAAGTCCATTACTCTACTTATCCATACCATAAATTAGATACAAAAATTATGTTTCCAATTTTCATGTAAACGGTTACAGATATCGCCTTAGAAATGGTTTCATTAGTTTAACTACAAGCATATCAACTCGAAAACGTAAACGGTTTTACGTTATGCGATTTTTTTCGCGCATATTTCGCTTGAAAAACCATTTTCCGGCGGGCCTATTCTACTGGATAACGAACTTGACCTTTGATATTAGAGAAAAAAAAATTGTATTTCTCAAATATATATAAATTTGAACCACCGTTGTGTTCGTGATCAACGGGTTCAGAAACATGAAATTTTCTAGTCGGCAGTTCCGGATTGCGTCATGAGGTCAACCTTATAAGCGGGTTTCCATTCATGAGGGAGAAACCGCGCTAAAAAATAAAATTGGAAACGCAAATCCTGGTGACCTAAGCGACCCGTGGTTTGTACATTGGTTCAATAAGAACTCATTTAGAGTTAATTTCTCAATATATTTTTGTCACGCCTAATATATTGTCTATGTGCCCCGAATTTAAATGGCGAAACCTCAGGAGGAAACCTGTAGGGGACTGAAAATCTAAGACAAAAATCCTTTAGAGATTTGCTTCTTTTCGCTCCTTGTTTTGGAGAAAATCGCAAAACAAGCAAAAAAAAGCAAAAAAGAAACGAAACAAGTTTTCATTTTTGTCACGCCTAATATATTGTGTATGTGTCCCGAATTTAAATGGCGAAACCTCAGGAGCGTGTAGGGGACTGAAAATCTAAGACAAAAATCCTTTAGAGATTTGCTTCTTTTCGCTCCTTCTTTTGGAGAAAATCGCAAAAAAGAAACGAAACAAGTTTTCATTTTTGTACGTATTTAAATTTTCAATGGAAAAAAATTGTCATAGCGAATTATTTCAAGAAACCATTTACAAAAACCCAATCTCTTGATTCTTATACAGGTTTCGTTAGGGTGCGTTTACATCTGACACTTCTCGCAGGAAATATATGTCAGGTGTCGGATAGATATTCTCTTGAAGGTTTACATACTGACAGAAATAGCTAGACATTTATGTCATGGATATGTATAGGACAGTTCTGGATTTGTTCTAATTTGCGATAAATTCACCAAAAGCACAAGTAATCAGTGTTTACATCTGTTGGTATAGAAGTGTCGACAATACAGCTAGTAGCCAAGATATTTATCTCTGAAATTAAATTCTTCTCGTAAAAATCTGTGTTTACACCTGGTGGTATAGAAGTGTCGACACTTATAGTTCGTGATAGAAATATATATCTCAGGCATAAATTGCTCATGGTTTACACTAGTCGCTATTTCTGTCCGATATAAATTTCCTGCAATAACTAGCAAGTGTAAACCCACCCTTACGATTTCTGCAAGGGTAATGCTTTAGAGCCGGTGCAAGTGTTTGCACGCAGATTCACATACAAGAGTTAAATTTATTTATTGCTTAAAATGTTGCCCTCTTGCAGAAACGCGAGCATTACATCTAGCACTGACTTGATAAATTGCAGCTAGACACTGTTCTGATGATATTTGATTCACTTCATCTATGATTCGGATTGCTCTCTTGAGTTGATTCTTACAGAATAAACTTCGAGCTTCAGGGTTCCCCATACGAAGAAATCCATGGGTGTCATATCAGATGATCGGGGTAACCAAGGTACTATTCCGTCGTATTAAATTTTCATTTCAGATAAATTATTTTTCAATATATTAACCTCTTTTTTATCATTTTGTGATAAGGTAGTTCGTAGAACCTGTTGAATTAGCAAGGAGTAAAAAATTAAAGCGGTAGAAATTAGTTTCTCGAACTTTTAATATTTCTGGAAGTTGATTATCCGAAATTCAGTGCTTTGTTTGAGTTTTTGTTAATATTCGAGATGAAGTTCCCTTTTATTTGCTATACAAGAACAAATAGAGGGAAATTAATTTTAAAATTTAATATTTGGGTAAGCGAAATTCGTTTATGGCCGAGTTCTAATAATTTCATAAAACCTTTTCAGTAAAGAACAAACCTGGAAGGTTTTTTGACTAAATTTAAATTTTTTACACACACATATATATATATATATATGTGTGTGTGTGTATGTAAAATGTTATGATAAAACCACTGTGTCATTCGAATTTGTAGGAAATGTATTAAACCTTAGATGTGGTCCTATTTTGGTCAAATTTGACTCTAAAATGCTTTGTCTGGTTCCAAAGGGCTAAATGATGAAATTTGGTATTTTTTTTAGATGTTAACGCACTTAAAAATGTGAGCCTTATTTATTATTCATTGAAAAATTCCCTGAATTTTACATTAAAGATTGTTGGCTTCTGAATATAAAACATTTTTTGGGGCATATTTTTTTTGCACCTTTCCCCTATGCGAAATACCTGATGTTCCAAGCCAACACATACTTACTTCTTATCTACCCAAGAGATGGACTATAACAAAATTTCAATGTGCATAAAACACTTCATGAATCCTGCGTTACCAGCTCTTGGACGATAGTGGTCTGATAGAGGAGTTCTAACCAACCACACCTTATATTGCGAACGGGTGCCCGGTGGTCGTGAGTGTTAAGGCGTGAGCACTTATCACTCCGTGCCAAGGGTCGTGGGTTCGATTCCATCTATGGGGTAGTGGCTTTTCTTTAGAAAAAAAGAAAAGGCATCAGCCCTATCCTAGCTAGAAAAGGGTGGTAACCTATAGATAACCCGTCCTAAAATTAATTAATTAGTTAATAATAAGGGACGTTAAAATTTAAATTTAATTAAATTTAAATCGTAATTAAATATTACGAAGAACTATTTTGAAGTGTAAAAACTGAATGAATTGTCTACTGAAACCAGAGGTTTACTGAAACCAGAGTAAGGCACAAATCAACTAAATGATTGACAAATCGATTAAATTTTACTGATGACTAATCAATCATAGGATAAAATAAGTTAATCACAACTCGCTTTAATCATTAAGGTCATATTAATCATATGTGAATTGAGTCATCAATCATCGTTATTCGTCAATCATTGATAGTCTGTGCTAATGATTGACATGACTAACTTTGTAAATACTTTTAGTATTAGGCTAATATCAACTTGTTTACACGTACTATCTATACATTGGGCTTTGGAATTCCTTCATGAACCAGTTTAACAACAATCATAAATTAAGGGCTTTTTTTAGTTTTGAATCATTAATCTGAGTAAGGTTAGTCATTAATCATCAATTATTAGTCTTAATCATTAATCATCAATCTTAGGCTAGAAAGCAATTAGTCGACACTCATTAGTCATGGATAAATATGATTAATCAATCATCAATCGTTAGTCACATCCCGATTACTCATTTAATCATTAGTCATTATTCATGACTACTCTTAATTAGAAATTAATCACAGTTTCCCTACTCCGGATGAAACACTAAATCTGGACTAGACCCTCCTGCCCTACAGCTGGTGTGTTTGCGGAGAGGCTGTCTGGGGGGGGGGTGTTCTTCAATAATTACACCTTTATCAAGGAAACATATTAAGGAGCAATTTATAAAACAGAAAATTAATTCTAAAAATGATTAAAAATTCCTTTAAGATCAAGCGTCATCATATAGATAAAGTGAGCCGTCTGACAGCCCCGTTAGAGCTGAGGTTTTTGGGCCACTTGCCGGGGGAAAAATGCGTTGAGCAACAGAACCGTAAAACAAGAACATCAACGCAGCCTTTACAATAAATATAAAAGTTTCCTTTTATTAATTTATTTAGCAGGAAATAACCTATATCCTCGATAGGGAGGAAACCCGCTTATAAGGTTGACCTCATGATGCACTCCGGAAGTGCCGACTAGAAAATTTCATGTTTGAGAGTTTATAGGTGACGAAAATAGCGGTGGTTAAATTTTTTATGTATAAATAAAATATATAGGCCTTCATCATATATCTCGTTTTTACTTTGTCTCGAAGAAGAACGAAAAAAAAAAAAAAAAAAAAAAAAAAAAAAAAAAAAAAAAAAAAAAAAAATTATGAAAAGGCATTCTCTTATAATGCCTATATAAAAATCATTAAAAGTACATGTATTAATCCGTATACATTGAGGCCATTTAAAGCTGACAGTTCAACGTAATTTATTTTAAAATAATAATAATAATGGCTTAAAAATGATTCAGGGGTTTTTCTAGAAGGTACAAAGTGTATTAATTGCATTTGTGGCTTCGCTAAGAACCATTTGACACAATAAACACAAGTGACTGGTATATGCATAAAATAATACGGTGAAAACTTTATGGACATCGGCCGATCTCTACTTAACAATTAGATTCGCTAAGAACCATTTGACACAATAAACACAAGTGATTGGTATAGCCATAAAATAATACGGTGAAAACTTTATGGACATCGGCCGATCTCTACTTAACAATTAGATTCGCTAAGAACCATTTGACACAATAAACACAAGTGATTGGTATAGCCATAAAATAATACGGTGAAAACTTTATGGACATCGGCCGATCTCTACTTAACAATTAGATTCGCTAAGAACCATTTGACACAATAAACACAAGTGATTGGTATAGCCATAAAATAATACGGTGAAAACTTTATGGACATCGGCCGATCTCTACTTAACAATTAGATTCGCTAAGAACCATTTGACACAATAAACACAAGTGATTGGTATAGCCATAAAATAATACGGTGAAAACTTTATGGACATCGGCCGATCTCTACTTAACAATTAGATTCGCTAAGAACCATTTGACACAATAAACACAAGTGATTGGTATAGCCATAAAATAATACGGTCAAAACTTTATGGACATCGGCCGATATCTACTTAACAATTAGATTCGCTAAGAACCATTTGACACAATAAACACAAGTGATTGGTATAGCCATAAAATAATACGGTCAAAACTTTATGGACATCGGCCGATATCTACTTAACAATTAGATTCGCTAAGAACCATTTGACACAATAAACACAAGTGATTGGTATATCCATAAAATAATACGGTGAAAACTTTATGGACATCGGCCGATCTCTACTTAACAATTAGATTCGCTAAGAACCATTTGACACAATAAACACAAGTGATTGGTATAGCCATAAAATAATACGGTCAAAACTTTATGGACATCGGCCGATATCTACTTAACAATTAGATTCGCTAAGAACCATTTGACACAATAAACACAAGTGATTGGTATAGCCATAAAATAATACGGTCAAAACTTTATGGACATCGGCCGATATCTACTTAACAATTAGATTCGCTAAGAACCATTTGACACAATAAACACAAGTGATTGGTATATCCATAAAATAATACGGTGAAAACTTTATGGACATCGGCCGATCTCTACTTAACAATTAGATTCGCTAAGAACCATTTGACACAATAAACACAAGTGATTGGTATAGCCATAAAATAATACGGTCAAAACTTTATGGACATCGGCCGATATCTACTTAACAATTAGATTCGCTAAGAACCATTTGACACAATAAACACAAGTGATTGGTATAGCCATAAAATAATACGGTCAAAACTTTATGGACATCGGCCGATATCTACTTAACAATTAGATTCGCTAAGAACCATTTGACACAATAAACACAAGTGATTGGTATATCCATAAAATAATACGGTGAAAACTTTATGGACATCGGCCGATCTCTACTTAACAATTAGATTCGCTAAGAACCATTTGACACAATAAACACAAGTGATTGGTATAGCCATAAAATAATACGGTCAAAACTTTATGGACATCGGCCGATATCTACTTAACAATTAGATTCGCTAAGAACCATTTGACACAATAAACACAAGTGATTGGTATAGCCATAAAATAATACGGTCAAAACTTTATGGACATCGGCCGATATCTACTTAACAATTAGATTCGCTAAGAACCATTTGACACAATAAACACAAGTGATTGGTATATCCATAAAATAATACGGTCAAAACTTTATGGACATCGGCCGATCTCTACTTAACAATTAGATTCGCTAAGAACCATTTGACACAATAAACACAAGTGA
This sequence comes from Gonocerus acuteangulatus, assembly GCA_946811695.1. NCBI lineage: Eukaryota > Metazoa > Arthropoda > Insecta > Hemiptera > Coreidae > Gonocerus > Gonocerus acuteangulatus. The sequence goes on along the minus strand of OX328125.1, from coordinate 110,723,332 downwards.
TTGGTATAGCCATAAAATAATACGGTCAAAACTTTATGGACATCGGCCGATATCTACTTAACAATTAGATTCGCTAAGAACCATTTGACACAATAAACACAAGTGATTGGTATAGCCATAAAATAATACGGTCAAAACTTTATGGACATCGGCCGATATCTACTTAACAATTAGATTCGCTAAGAACCATTTGACACAATAAACACAAGTGATTGGTATATCCATAAAATAATACGGTCAAAACTTTATGGACATCGGCCGATCTCTACTTAACAATTAGATTCGCTAAGAACCATTTGACACAATAAACACAAGTGATTGGTATAGCCATAAAATAATACGGTGAAAACTTTATGGACATCGGCCGATATCTACTTAACAATTAGATTCGCTAAGAACCATTTGACACAATAAACACAAGTGATTGGTATATCCATAAAATAATACGGTGAAAACTTTATGGACATCGGCCGATCTCTACTTAACAATTAGATTCGCTAAGAACCATTTGACACAATAAACACAAGTGATTGGTATATCCATAAAATAATACGGTGAAAACTTTATGGACATCGGCCGATCTCTACTTAACAATTAGATTTGAACTTATAGATATAACTTCCAAGAAGGTGTACATTGTTGGAGTTCTGTCAGTTTGTTTGAATAAAACTACATTTTATAAATACCATGAGTCGTTTTTATTGCCAACGTTTCGGCTTGTGTGACAAGCCATCTTCAGGGCTGTAACAATAATGGATATGTGCATAAATCTAATGATATTTACATACCTATGGTATGTTAATCAATATCCACTCTGTATACCATAGATATGTAAAAATCATTAGATTACATGGAGGATAGCCATTATTGTTTACAGTGCAACTTCAGGGCTGTAACAATAATGGATATGAGGATAAATCTAATGATATTTACATACCTATGGTATGTTGATCAATATCCACTCTGTATGCTATAGATATGTAAAAATCATTAGATTACATGGAGGATAGCCATTATTGTTTACAGTGCAACTTCTTTCGCATCCAAGTAAGTAAGTAATACAAGGATCACTACAGAAATACTGTGCTATTTTCCCCCGAATCTTCCTCCCTGAGACAATCTCCCTTGAAAGCCCTACTGGTGAATTTCTCCTAAAGTAGCTAGGGGTAGGAGAAATAGCAAACCAGCAATTTGGATAAAATATCTCTCCCCCTTCCCCTCTCTCTCTCATTCTACTTCGTCCCCTCTCTCGCTCGTCCTCGCCCCCCTTGTATATCACTCAGGATACCGGGCATATAATTGATCACTTTGAGCAGATACTCGTTATGTTGCTACTTAAGGCAGGTACTCAACAATATGGATATAATTGATCACTTTGAGCAGATACTCGTTATGTTGCTACTTAAGGCAGGTACTCAACAATATGGATATAATTGATCACTTTGAGCAGATACTCGTTATGTTGCTGCTTAAGGCAGGTACTCAACAATATGGATATAATTGATCACTTTGAGCAGATACTCGTTATGTTGCTGCTTAAGGCAGGTACTCAACAATATGGATAACGGCCTTCAGGATGATGGATAAAGCTTTTACCGAGTCCGCTTCCTATGTCGAGGAAACTAGCTTGTTGCGTTGCCAGACTACGCAAACAGAGAATATAGCTGAGAAATGGCACATTTCACTGTAGGTGATAAAACGGTACGATGAATATAATTTTGTTTTTGGTGCCCGAAAAGGTCAATAGAATCGAAAATATGTCCACCGGAACCAAATTCATCTAAAAAAAGTTACAATTTGAAAGTTTTTAAATTTCCTTGTTTCAATCTCCATGCTAGTTCGGCTTCTGTCGACAATGGTTTTAGTATGATCTACTATATATTTGTCAAATACCACTCACTCACTGACCTATCAACGCCCAGCCCAAGCCGCTCGACAGAAAATTTTGAAATTTTGCATGGACACTTCCTATATAACGTAGGCACTCACTAAGAACGGATTTTTTGATATTCGAATTTTTAAGTATTTTTAGAGGGGTTTAAAGTTTGAGTTGGTTAGAGCATGCAAGCCTAGGCAGCAAGCGTTGCTAGGACGATAACAGAACAGCTGTTACCGTACATTATCTATTTCATAGTATTATTTTTAATTTAGGTTAATTTCCACTATGATGGCAGTCTTTGAATTACTAGAAATAAACTGTCACTCATAGAGTTTTAATTGCGTTTCTTTTCTCCCTGTTCCCTTCAGATACGCTTGCCATATTTTTGGAGAGTTAAACCGAGACACATTAATATGGGATGGGCATACCAGGGGGGGGGTTGGGAATAAAAACAGTACAAATGATAAGCAAAATGATGAGTTTTAAGCCTAGTAAGTAACGGGAAGGGGGGATCCTGAACTGTTAGTCTACCCAAACCTTAAAAATAAGAACGGAACTTTTATTGCTACTTGATTTTCTTAAAAAAAATCTCTCAGCCAAATAGTAGTGTCTGGCAGCTGGCAGCGCTGTGCAGGTAGTTCCAGCGTTTTACAGTTTGATTACTTCTCATATCTTTGACACTGTGAGCAGTAGTAAAAATGTTGATTGTAGAAAAGTAACCGATTTATAAAAGATTCTTATAAACATGAATTCATTACTTTTTACATCTTACAGCCTTTTCCGGTACATTGATAAAACCGGGCGGGACACCGAAACAATTGCAAAATACCGGGACAGTCCCGGTCAAACCGTGATGTATGGTAAGCCTATCCTTAGAGTTTTCTAGGTGAGGCAATAATATCCGGAACCCTTGCACAGCCTCCTCGCATATAACCTTGGTAATGCTCGCAAATATAATGGGTGTTTCCAAATAACTTTTTGGAAACATAAACTTTTAAATTTTAACGCCCATTGAATAACATATAGTATGACGGGAACCGTGCTATAATAAACTGCACAAAATTGTATAGTAACGTAATTTTAATGAAACATTATTTAACGCAATAAAATAACTACTTATCTGCCGTGACGAAGCACGGGTATTCAGCTAGTAACACATATCCAGCTAGGAGAAAAATGAGCAAACGAACGGAAGAAATCTGCCGCAACCGAAGAAGAGACGCCCAACAAACATGAATACTACCACTTATGTCGGGAGACACCCAACAAACATGGACACTGCCACCTCTGTCGAGAGACACCCAACAAACATGGACACTACCACCTCTGTCGAGAGACACCCAACAAACATGGACCCTAGCACCTATGTCGGGAGACACCCAACAGACATGGACACTGCCACCTCTGTCAAGAGGTCCCCAACAAACATGGACCCTAGCACCTATGTCGGGAGACACCCAACAGACATGGACACTGCCACCTCTGTCAAGAGGTCCCCAACAAACATGGACCCTAGCACCTATGTCGGGAGACACCCAACAGACATGGACACTGCCACCTCTGTCAAGAGGTCCCCAACAAACATGGACCCTAGCACCTATGTCGGGAGACACCCAACAGACATGGACACTGCCACCTCTGTCAAGAGGTCCCCAACAAACATGGACCCTAGCACCTATGTCGGGAGACACCCAACAGACATGGACACTGCCACCTCTGTCAAGAGGTCCCCAACAAACATGGACCCTAGCACCTCTGTCGAGAGTCGCCCAACAAACATGGAGACTACCACCTCTGTCAAGAGGTCCCCAGCAAACATGGACACTTCCACTGACGTCAAGAAACGTCCAACAATGTCTGAAGAAAGCCAAACAAATTGATTTTCCCTTCAGAGGAAAGATGAGTTTTCTAAGTGGAAATACTTTTAAAAAAATATATCAAGAACAAATAACTTGCTAACTATGCTATGATGTAGAGTACCTAGACATGGAGTAATTATTCAAAGTGGTAGAATACAGGAGAATCCAAGTTTGCATTATGCAAAGAGTTGAGAGTTGAAGTAGCCAGTCAAAGAGGTTGGACTCGAAGCTTCTAGGTAGGGTATCTTCTGGCAAAGAGGTAGGAGTAGAAGCATATAGGGAGTGTATCTTCAGGCAAAGAGGTAGGCAGCAAACATCCATAAGTTATGCATTGCTCTCAGAGCACTCTATCCTTCATTTTATTGACCATGTCACTAGACTTTATAGCCCTTCATGATATATTCATATAATTTCCTTCCATCGCTGTATCGAGTCCTCTTACATATTGACTTCCATGTCGGAAGATGTTTGAACAACTCAGAGTAGAAATAAACTGGTTCTCGTTCTTAAGGAATTCAATTCGGTTGTATACAATGAATTTACATCTGATATTGCCCTAGGTATGTACAACTTAATATACGATTTTGCATTCTTATATTTCTTTATCAAATAATACAGGATCTGGCATAATTTAAGGAAACTATAATCCAATATTAGAGCAACAATAGCGATGGTCCGAATCCATGTCGAAAATCTAGATGGTTTACATTGTATGCGTCTTTCATTAGGGTTAATAAACCAAATATTTTTATACAAAAAACTCCGTCTCGCAGGAACTGCGTCATCATAGCGCGATTCCGGTGTTATCCGTGGTGATATTTCTAAAGAAATTGAAGCTATCATTACTTTGTTTTGATCCGTAGTGAATAAAATTAAATCTATGAACAAGATTTGAGGAAACTGAATGTATATGCGGCAATTGCTCATTTCGCCTTTTCAGAGTTCGCTCAAGAAAATCCAATGCAAACACGTTTCTCATTTTCTTACCTTGTTTTACATTGTATGGAATAAATCCCGTTTTTTGACCCTCCCAATTAGAAAATTGCCCAACTCCTAGGAACTGCGTCATCTTGGCGAGTTTCCGTTCATATCCCTAGTGTCATTTGGAAAGCTTAATATAGCAGCTGTTAATGTTTCACAAATGGAGCAGAATCGAAAACTGCACCCGGTGTCTGGGATTGCTAAAGAGTCGATCGCGTCCAGCAAGCTGCACCCGGTGTCTGGGATTGCTAAAGAGTCGATCGCGTCCAGCAAACTGCACCCGGTGTCTGGGATTGCTAAAGAGGCGATCGCGTCCAGCAAACTGCACCCGGTGTCTGGGATTGCTAAAGAGTCGATCGCGTCCAGCAAACTGCACCCGGTGTCTGGGATTGCTAAAGAGGCGATCGCGTCCAGCAAACTGCACCCGGTGTCTGGGATTGCTAAAGAGTCGATCGCGTCCAGCAAACTGCACCCGGTGTCTGGGATTGCTAAAGAGGCGATCGCGTCCAGCAAACTGCACCCGGTGTCTGGGATTGCTAAAGAGTCGATCGCGTCCAGCAAACGGCCTTGCCTTATTTAATCCCAAAAAGGTTCGCTGGATACCTTTTGGTTTATTTTCTTAATGGCATCCCAGTTTAGCATCGGGTATGTATGCTGGTTATTCTTTAGTCATAGCAATTTAGCTATGATTACATTATTGTTATTCACTGTTTTAGCACTTTCCTCCGAAGGAAAGTAGCTATTGAGGTTGCACTCATGACGGAATTTTTGAAAAATTTCTTCAAATCTTTATCGATCCTACCTAGTAGACACCGAAAATGACCCCCGTTAAAATTTATATATATATATATATATATATATATATATATATATATATATATATATATACATATATATGTCTGTTAACACGATAGCGGCCAGAGTTTTTGTTTTTCGTCACGAAACTTGGAATATAGCATTCAATTAGCAAACGATTGAACGAGTTCGTTAACCACCAAAGTCGGTCCTACGGAAGGGGGGGGGGGGGTTACCCCGGACCCAAAACACTAATTTGACTATGTCAGCCGTAATATTTGTTATATTTCAACGAAACTTGGCATTCGTTGCGGTAATATAGAGAGAAAAGTGAGATATAAAAATGAACTAAATCGGTTCATTAGGAGGGGGGGTTTACTCCGGACCCGCAATACCAATCCGCCACTACCAGCCGTGATTTTTGGTATATTTCGACGAAACTCGGTATTCGTAGTGGTAATCCACAGGTAAATATGTGTTGTAAACATAAACTAAATCGGTTCATTAGGAGGGGGGTTTACTCCGGACCAACAATACCAATTCGCCACTACCAGCCGTGATTTTGATATATTTCAACGAAACTCGGTATTCCTAGTGGTAATCTACAGGTAAATATGTGTTGTAATAATAAACTAAATCGGTTCATTAGGTGGGGGGGGGGTTTACTCCAGACCCAAATTACTAATATACTCATACCGGTCGTAATTTCTACTGTATTGTAACGAAACGCGGTATACGTCGTGGGTAACTCATGAGAAAGAAGTGTTGTAAAAATGAGCTGAATCGGTCAATCGGAAAGCGGGGGTTTACTTTGTAATATATTTCAACAGAAAAGCCCGCCAGACGTAGGTTCACAGAGCCGCCGCAAGGAGCGCTTTCTACCACTAGAGGGACTGTATCCTGTTCCTGCCTTAGATCAAAATACGATAATATGAGGTTTTTTGTATTTATTACGTAGTGTAGTAGGTACCATGTGTAAACATAACTCTGGAAGTAAATTAATAATTGATCAGTTACTCATTACAAAATTAAAAGAGAACTATTCATGTTTTTATTTTATTTATGTAGGATATTTTAAGCAAATTGTTCTGGAAAGCAGTCTACACTACCCAGATTCTGAGGAAAGTGCTTAGTTATGCAGCTCCTGCGTGACGGACTTTTATTTGATGACAACTAATGTAATTTGATAAATACATTTTGATTGAGAATATTATATATATATATATATATATATATATATATATATATATAAGTAAGGATATTAAAACTCCTTCTCTTTTTTAAACTAGATCTTATTATTCTGTAAAGAATACATAAATACATTATAATAAAGAAAACAACAATAATAACAATCATTAGCGGTAGCCAAAATACATACCTGTAAAGAATAATTAAATTACAAAGTTTATAACCAATAAATAAAAGCATTAAATAATAAAGCATTATAACAATAACTCTCTTCTACTGTTCTGAACATATTGAGCCTATCGGCTAAAAGCAGGGCCGCCACATCTCAGAGCCGGGCCCAGGACCAGATCACGGGCCCCCACTTCTCAGAGCCAGAATGAAAATTCTAGTACTTTGCTATAGGACTTTGGACATTTTAAAATTATTATCATCTTGAGTTTTGAGCGAAATGAGAATAGAAGCCGACAATCGGTGCAGCAAAGGTCACTTTCGGTACTTGTAGTTTTATTACGACTCCTAATGAAATATACTATTCTGGGACTGCACTTGTTTTGTCGTTTATGTACATTAAAAAAAAATAGATGCAATCCAATAAATATAGGCTACGCCCGTCTATATTTCTAAACCCCATTCTTTTTACAAGCTCATAACCTATATATTTTTTACCAATTAGCGAGGCCCGGCCCGGGCCCGGGACAACTGTACCCTCCCCCACCCCATGTGGCGGCCCTGGCTAAAAGTAAGTCCCTGGAAACACATTTTTAATGTGTATTTTGAATCAAGTAACAGGTAGAAGTAATCGAAAATACAAATCTGTGATAATTACATGTTTTATTTAACTGGCTCAATTAAATTTTCAATACAAAAGTTTGAAGTAAGGACAATACAGGTTTTTGGTATAAAACGGACAATAAGTGCTATCATGGTACGTATATAGGAAATAATTTGTGGGGGGGGCTGGTAGCATTTGGGGGATATGGAATACTAACAATCTAGAACCAAAACACTAAATCACCCCCCAAAAAAAATATATATAGGTATATATTTTTTCTGAACTAAGTGACCATATCTAATTTATTTTTAAGGCTTTTATTGTCAAACTTTCGGGGGGGGGGGGGCTGCTTCCCCCTCAGCCCCCTTATATACGCCTTTTATGAGTGGTATAAAATATTGTTTTACTTATCACTAAAAACTGTGAGATTTTTTATTCGGTGAGAAAACGGCCAACAAAAGGGTGTTGTGCGATAAAAATATTATTAAAATGGAAAAGCAATATAAATCAGTATTCCACAACTAATTAGGTTTACAAAAATCTGAGCTTAATCGCCATTGAACACATTCGGTTTTGATGGGTTTTTTTTTCCTCCCGGCACCACTGTGCGTCAAAAGGTCAACCTCATAAACGGGTTTCCTATCTATGGAGTGAGGGAGGGAGGAAACGCACTAAAATTATCAAATTAAATAATTATAATTTCTTCATTATTTTCACCACTAGTGCGCATGAAGTATTTTCTTCGTCTTTCAAGAGCGTTTTGCTTACACCAGTGATTTCATGTTACAATATCCCTGGTTTTATATTTAAAAAAAAATAATAAAATTAGAAGAATGTACTAGAATTATTAGAAGGAATAAAAATATGTAAAAACAAAAATAAAGAGAGTAAAAAATTTAGTGGCCCATGGGGGGATCGAACCCACGACCTTCGCGTTATTAGCACGACGCTCTAACCAACTGAGCTAATGGGCCGATGTCTCTGAAGCGTCCTAATATAATACTTACATCTGAATAAGGTATTAACCAAATGATAATAATGGTTTCTTTTCTTTCTGGATATATTCTATTACCAATAATCATTTAGATTATTATATATATTATCTAATAACGAGAAGAGTTATTAGATAATAAGAAATAAAATATTTTGTATATTAATTTGTTGGATTTTAAAAATTGTATTACTTTATTTATATTTATGCGATCAGGGATTAGTTGGGATTCGGCTAAGAAAACATCAATACGATTTTTGTAAAAAAAAAAAAAAAATCTGTATTAAGGACCTTTCGGCTACTCTTTGGTACCCTCCTTTGACAGCTAAAATGACCAAAAAAAAAAAAGAAAAAAACTAAACAAAAGTTTAAGAAAAAATAAATAAATTACTAAATAGAAAAAACGTTTACCAGTAAGATAAATTATAGATCTATATATACAAATCAATTTTTTTTAAAAAACAATTTTTTGTTAAAATATGAGAACAATTATGTTGTTTTTAAACAGATAAGTGAACAATAGTTGTAAATCTAGAACTTAGTTCCAGAAAATCAATAGAAAAAATAAATAAATGAGATATCTACAAGTGAATAGACAGTAATGATAATATTAATTAATTAATTTTTCTATTGATTTTCTAGAGCTAAGTTCTAGATTTAAATGAAGTACGTGGTGACAATTTGAACATGTGTGTCTTGGATTGACGAAGAAAGGCTGCTCCTACTCCTGAAATTTCCTTAGATCCATCAGTGAAGATGGAGGTAGAAGGTGGCAGTACTTTCTTTAAATTTATGAATCATTTTTGAAATATTACTGGAGGGGTGGTTATGCTAAGTTATTTAGATTTGTATTTTATAATAATAATAATAATAACATTTATTGTAGGTAAAAAGATGTACATAATAATAATAATAATCAGATAAATCACTAATTCTTCTTCTTACAAGCTTTATTAAATATAAATAATGAAAACAAATGAACATCTACTAGACTCCATCTCTGAGCAAGGTCTCCCAGAGTTTTCCATATGGTTCCATCTTGTGCAGACCTCCACCAAAGCGTGCAACAAAACTTGTCCATATCGTCCCTCCATCTCTGAGGAAAGGCCTCTCCCAGGGTTTTCCATATGTTTCTGTCTTGTGCAGACCTCCACCAAAGCGTGCCACAAAACCTATCCATATCATCCCTCCATCTCTGGAATGGTCTACCTCTTCTCCTTGTACAGTCCAAAGGTATCTAGTCGGTAGTCCTTCTTGCTCATCTTGCTTCTTCCAGAAGTCCTGCCCATGTCCATATCTGCTTAAGTGCCACAACTAAGACATCTTCCACACCAGTCTTCCTACGGATTTCACTATTTCGTATTTTTTGAGACTTTCGAATTCCGACCATACTCCTTTCCATTGGATACTGGGTCACCCTAAGCCGATACTTTATTATTTTTGTCAATAGATATGTATTTTAGGTAATGGTAGTTTCCGAGAATCTTTAGCTAAAGTAAAGTTGTGCATAGATCTTGTGAACTTAGATTAAGGGGTAATACTACCTTCCAACTTTTTTTTTTTACCATTTTCTTTTTTATGGGCTTTCCTACCTAATCAAAAATTATATCCAAGAGTATTTAGGCATCCGAACAGTTTTTAATTGTCCGAGAAATTAGATTTTCAACTAAAGTCCCGATACATTTCAAAACTAAAAACCTTTTTTTTTATCTACCATATTAAAAGAAATTATTTTATTTATTTATTCAGAATTTACAACAATGTAAAAATACATTTCAAGTAAAATGATACATGTGAATGTATCTTGAAGCTCGCGATGAGACAAGCCGCACAGTTGCAGCAGCCACACGGCAGAGTGATTACAATCAGGATGGACTACTCCTGTAGCTGGTCTCTAGGCCAGTTATGAATCAGTCGGCGAACGGGGATATTTGGGATTTGATGTGAGGATAAAGAGTTTATTAAAGAATTAGGATGCCCGTGTAATTTTGAATGAATTTTTTGATATAATTTGTTTGATAAGGGTTGGATAAATGGAGTAGGTCGTTATGGAGAGTCAAATTGGATACAAAGAATGGAGCGTCGGCTATTTTGCGGAGGATTTTAGACTGCAAAGATTGAATTTTGTAGGAGTTGCAGGGCTTTGTAGATCCCCAGAGTTGTTATGCCATAAATACATATTGGTCTGAGTACAATCATGTAAATGAGTCTTTTGTTATTAAGTGTAAGGTTTGATCGTCGGTCGAGTAAGTGTAGTAAAAGTCTGTAACGTCGGTTGAGTACTTGTCTTTCCATTCATTGAAATATTACAATTTTATGAGCATTTTTGGATAGATTGTTTAAAATGAAAATGATGAATTGTTTACCATTTTCAAAAAGATTAATATTTCTTAAAAATCCTACATACTTTACTAGATTTAATCTTCTTCCTTAAAATAATATTAGTTTTTTCTTCTAGAATAAAAATTGACCCTGCAGACTATTGCCAGTGAAAAAATAGGGTTTCTGTTCATCAGACACAGCGCCGCCATTTTCTTTTCAAAGAATTAAAAATGATTTTTTTGGCTACATTAACACCCAATATAAACTGATAACCTGTCCATACTGCTAACATGATTTTGATTTTTCTGGGAAATGAGGTTCTAAAAGTGGTTCTTAGTTGGTTAATATTTGTAAGATTATAATTGGTGGACAAATATTCATTTAGTGCATGATGTGGAGATGCAATAACTGTATAATAGAAAGAGAGCCGAGTGGAGGCCCGATGGCCTTGAGGGTTAAGGCATGAGCACTTAACACTCCGAACCAAGGGTCATGGGTTTAATTCCCACTTGGGGTGGTGGCTTTTCTTTAGAAAAAAGAAAAGGCATCAGCGCTAACCTGGCTAGTAAAGAGTGGTAACCTATAGATAACCCATCCTAAAATTTGTAGTTAATAATAAATGGACATTCAAATTTAAGAAACAGAATGAGAGTGAGAGAAGATTTCTTCTAAAATCCAAAGGTAGTTCTCCTGCTTCAGTACATAAGCTGAGTCCAGGACTGGATCGAAAAGCACCGGTGACTATTCTCAAGCCAGTATGGTAAATACTATTGAGCATGTTCAATATTTGAGGGGAAGCTGTTCCATAAGCAATACACCCGTAATCCGATTTAGATCTTAATATAGCTGCGGTATATTGTCATATAGTCATCATGGTTCTCCTGTCTCCACCCCAGGCTGTGTTGGATAAACATTTTAGTAGATTTGGTGATCTCATGCAGTTAGTTCTTAAATATTTAATACTAGCTGAAGACCCGTGCTTTGTAACAGTAGATAAGTAGTTATTTTATTATGTTAAATAATGTATCATCAAAATTAACGCTACTATGTATATAATTTTGTGCAGTTTATTAAAGCGTGGTTCCCGTCATGCTATATGTTATTTATCAATTGATAAGTAATCAAAGTACAATGTTTCTGGACCTTGGGGCACTCCGGACCGGTGTCAAGAAACAGATAACCTAGAGATAACTCGTTATCTATAGGTTACCAGTAACAGGGGTTTAAGGGTTTGGGATATTATTACCTCAGATGGACGATCACCAGGTACAGGTAAACTCTATGAAGGACAAAATCACAGTTTATTTCTAGTAATTCAAGGTATGCCATCATAGTTGAAATGAAGCTCAAATAGAAATTATATTTCTTAAACTTTAACGTCCATTTATTATTAACTACAAATTTTAGGACGGGTTATCTATAGGTTACCACCCTTTTCTAGCCAGGATAGGGTCGATGCCTTTCCTTTTAGCGCGGTTCCTCCCTCCCCCATAGGGAGGAACCCCGCTTATAAGGTTGATACAATGAAACAATCCGGAAGTGCCGACTAGAAAATTTTGCGTTTCAGAACCCCTAGAAACCGAAAATAACGGTGGTTCAAATTTGTATATATATATATATGTATATATTTATTTTTATATATATATATATATATATATATATATATATATATATATATATATATATTTGTCTGTTCGCTCTCTAAATAGAAGACGAATGGTCCGATTTTGATGAAATTTGGTACAAAAATCTGTCGTCCAATTTGAAAGGTCAAGTTCGTTAACCAGCAAAATCCGCCCACTGGAAGATGGCGTTTGGGGCGAAATTCGCGCAGAAAAAATCGTAACGCTTACATTTTTGAGTTCATAAGCTTGTAAGTACTCGTTTTATAGGCTTCTTGGGCTAGAAAAACGAATGAAACCATTTTCAAGGCGATAGCTTTAACCGTTGTCGAGAAAAGTGGAAAAATAGTTTTTGAATACCGTTTTTGGTTTGGGTACTTAGAATAACGGGATTCAGTTGAAACATTATCTGTATGTTCTACGTTCATTAAAACTAATATGTTGGAAGTTATGTTACGTTTGGAGTTAAGGAAGGGTTAGAATAAAATATTTTATGAACAGATATGAAAAGTTTTGGAAACTTCGTATACTTTCATTAATATCTCGAACACGGTTGGGAAATCGTGGTAAGTGGATAGAAACTATTTGAAAGCTTACTAAATTCTCTACAAAAAAGAATCTGAATCTATTTTTGATTAGGTTATGTCAATCGGAGAAATAAGTGCTTAAAACTTCAAATACGTCTGTTTTGTTCTTATGAACGGGTTTTTGTCGTTCTTGTTGTAATTTTTGTCTCTTTCCCTTCGTTTTTTATTGCTTTTTATTTTTGTAATTTCTTATGTTGCGAAAATTTTGTGTGTAAAACAGGATATGAAAAATGAGGCCAATTTTCTGTTGCTAGAAATAATATAAATTTTGGGAACTTTCATTAATATCTCGAAAACTGTTGAGTATTTTGGTAAACGGAAGAATACCATTAGAAAGCTTATTAAATGCTCTACATAAAAGTTTCTAATGAAAGTTTTGATTAGGCGATGTCAATCGGAGAAATAAGAGCTTAAAGCTTTAAAGTAATTGATTTCGCTTATTCGAAGTGTTATTTTTGTCTGTGTTTTATTCCTTGTTATTTTTTAATTGCTTATAGTTGGATAATGTATTCGAAAATAAAACAGGTTAAGTAAAATAAGAAAAACAATTTATTGTTAGAAATATAGAGTTCCAAGATTCCAAGACCTTGTAACTAGCGGGACGGTTTCTATTGTTGCCGACCCATCCAGGTAAGATTGTAAATCCTACCTTTCAAGACTGGTGGAACCAAAATATAACTGTCAGGGTTCGGTCACTGCTACTTAATAAAACTACATTTTATCGTGAAAATGGTTTTATTGTGCCGACGTTTCGGCTTGAACTTCAAGCCTTCATCAGGGCTGTAAATACAAGTAGGACATATTTAACACTAATATATGCACATATCTATGTAAATATACCTAACATATATATATATATATATATATATATATATATATATATATATATATACATATATAATATATATATATTTATATATATGTATATACACATACACATATACACGCACACATATGTACATATCTATGCCCACATACATACACATATGGGGTATGTATTATTAAGTAGCAGTGACCTAACCCGGACAATCCCTACCTTGCATCATCAACGGTCAACGATCTCCTCTCAACAAAATAATAACTGCTTCTATTTTAATCTTTCGAAATTAGACTAGGGATAAGAACGGAACCGCGCTAAGATGAGGCAGTTCCTGCGAGTCGGACTTTTTTTCTAAAGAAAAGCCGCCATCCCTAGTGGGAATCGAACCCACGACCCTTTGGCACAGAGTGTTAACGCTCACGGCCACCGGGCCAAAAAAGAATAAATAATATTATGAAATAAATACAGTAAGCTAACATCTGACCTGTTGTCCTAGCAACGCTTGTTGCCTTGGCTTGCCTGCTCTTTAACCAAATAAAAATTCAAGCCCCTCTAAAAATACTTAAAAATTTGAATATCAAAAAATCCTTTCTTAGCGATGTGTTTACGTTCTAAAGGAAGTGTCCATGCAAAATTTCAATTTTTTCTGTCAATTGGTTTGGGCTGGGCGATGATGTCAGTGAGTAGTAGATGCTTGCTCCTATTCAGTGAACTGTCGAATATGAGCCCTAAAAAGCAAGTGTTATCCTTGTTTGCAATGTCATAGCCATTGATCCAAAGACTTGGAGGTTCTAATATTTGCCTTTTTGAGAACAGAACAATGACAGTTTTTGTTATAAATTTTGTAATCCTAAACCCATGATTTCCAAACAAGTGACTAATTTTGTCTAATGGTTGTTTATGTATTTTTCTGCATGATATAGAACCATATCAAAAGCATTAAGCATACATTTAACTGGCTGGTCTACTTGCCAGTGCTGGGCAAAAATCATTCAGAATAATGAATAAATCTGTCATTTCATTCTGAATGATGAATCATTTTTCATTCATTATTCAGCGATTCAATAAATATTAACGGTTTTTTTTTATCATTGTTATTATTGAATAACAATGATTTAATGAATGAAAATTTGTATTGAATAAAAATGATTTATTGAATGAACATTTTTATTGAATGAAAGTTATTTATTCGATTGAACATTTTTTTGAATGAAATTGATTTATTTGACTGAAATTTGTTGTTAAATACAAGTGATTTATTTTAACAATCTTTTCTAATAAAAATGACTATGTTCATTAAAATTTTTCTTACTATTAATGAAAATTATTTTTTTATTAATATTGTTAACTGAACTTTTAAAGAATCTGAGTTTGTTGTTTCATGAACCACATTATTTTAAATGTATAAAAATAATGAATGAAGAATAATTATTCATTTTATATATATATAAAAAAAATCAATGAATAAATGAATAACTTCTTATTCAACAAAAAAAAAATATTGAATATTGAGCCAGACCTGTTATTCATTGACTAAGAAAGAAATGAGTGGATGAATAACTTAATCAATGTATAAATTCTGATTCAATAAAAATGTATTTGAATGATTAATGAATAACAAATTTACTGAATAATGCCCTCTGCTGCTTGCCAAAGAAGTCGACTTGCAGCCGAAGAGAAGAAAAGGGCTGAAAGTGCACCTCCCTGCGGGATTCCATTTTCCTGTATAAATTCTTCAGCTAATATTGATCCACAGTGGTCTTAAAATTTTCTAATTTGTAGATAGTTACGGATAAATTCCAGCATATAACCCTGTATACCAATTTCAACGAGACAATTAATAATGTTGAGATGCCATACACTATCAAAAGCATTTTTCAGATCTATGAAAACTATTATTATTATTATTAAATAATTCAATGAATGTTTATCATTATCATTTAATCATTTGTTCATATCGGTTTCCAATCTGTCCAGATTATCTCGGGTACTTTGCATACTCCTGAAGGCCCTTTGCCAAGGATCTACTAAACGTTTTGACCCTAGGACCCATTTCAATATATTCATAATAATTTATTTTATAATCACCTTTTAGTACAATGAATTTAAACATTCCATTCAATCCAGAAAAGACACTTCACCTGGCCCTAATGAAATCACAATATGTCGGGGAAGGTGTTGTACCTCTGACCGTATTGTACCTTTGACCACCGAGGCTGTGGCGGCTTGTAGCAACATTTTATAAATTTTGGTGTAATTAGTATTTAGCTCCTTCACTAGAGGGCTTGTGTAACCTACTTTGGATTATTCAAGTCAAAGAGGATTCTTGCAAAAAATACTTATCCATTTGTATCATAAAAATATAAGTTATTTATTGATGACGTTTTGGCTCATAATATTTTTTGTATTATGTCTTTTTAGATGGAAATCATTTGACAAAGTAGCTATTACAATAAAAAACATGGTGTAGCTTCTGAAATTGATTTATCTTAACCCCAAAATTTTTAGCATGCTTTTTAATTTGCACTACCAGGGTGTTGTACCTCTGACCACGACTAGTTGTTGTTCCTTTGACCAGGTCAAAGGTACAACACACCTGAGTAGTTTTTTCAAAATTCAGCTTTTATGTTCTTCTGCTAAAACTTTTTAAAAAATAATTAATATTGGTTGCTTCAATTGTTCAAAGAATTTAAAAAATAATAAATGAAATAAGTTCAAACAGACTTTATCAATCCTCAGTGTAGCGGTTCGAACCTATTGCCCCTTATCATTGCACCTCAAGTTGTAAGACCTCATCGAAAAGCGCAGGCAAGGAAAATGTCAAATAGGGGATGCCTAAAGGGAAACCTCGTATCCTGACAGATATTCCTGAAAAGCTAATTATTAAAGGTGAAAAAAAAAACACGAAAGCACCACCCTAAACGTAAGACACCACATACAAATAAACCCCTTCCTAAAAAAGTGGCAAATAAAAAGAAAATTATTCTAATGATAGTTCAGATTCTGATGTCCAATGTTAAAGATCCAGTATTTGAAAAAATAAACTTTAAGTGACAAGTTTACGAGAGAAGATGAAAATTTGTATGATATTGATGTTGAAGACATTGTGGCTTAACTCCCAAACCCTACTATTGCTAGTGGATCTGCTTGACAGTTAAAACGTTTATCGATTGGACTGGATTTTACAGCATATTAAGCATAACATAATATCAATAATAGCTTTTTATTATGCTTACATCCTTGTCCTGTTTTTATTAAACTTACAATTAATTACAATATTACTGAATACAATTTTTTTCTGCACTGCTGTGTTGTTTTTACTTGGTCAGAGGTACAACACCCCGTGGTCAAAGGTACAACTACATGTTGTACCTTTGACCACTGTACGATTATTTTTTAAAAAATTGATAAAAAATATTAAATGTAAAGCTAGTACCTTGAAAAAATTAAATATGAGATAAGCAATAGAATACTAATTACAACAAAATAAAAAAAAATGAATTTAGCCTTAATATTCGAGCTAAAAAAAAATCAATTTTGCAAAGTGGTCAAAGGTACAACACCTTCCCGTATAATTAAAATTCTCAATCCAGAAAAAAGAAAAATGTTTAGATTTCTTTAACAAAATTTACAAATCATGCACCTTCACTGATACTTGGAGGAAGTCCGTCAAAGTTCCAATTCCTAAAAGAGATAAAACAGCAGATAAAGCTCTATTAAGCTATCGTTTAATATCTCTTACATGCTCAGATTGTAAATTATTAGAAAAATGATTATGATCTGGCTTTGCTCAAACAGTTTCATTAGTATGAATGATTTGATATTTTATATTTATTGTTGTTATATACATTTAGTGTTATTTGGAGAGTTTATTTTATAGAGGCTGGGCTTAGAATCAGTCTGGGACCCCGCCCCAATATTCGAAGGAAAACACTAAAAGATAAAATCTTTCAGTGAGCAGCTAACAATTTAATAAACAAAAATTAAAAGCCATTTATTCACATACTAAAATATGAATGATACTTCATATTAAAACATGATGAAAAATAACTTTTTATTAGTAAGGAAATGAACATAAAATGGAGCTGGTCTCCCCATGGTCTAGTGGCTAAGACCTTAAATTCTCATGCGGGAGATGGTGGGTTCTAATCCCATCGGCAGCAGGAATTTTCTCATCAAAAAAACTCCCGGCTTCACCATGCATGTCAGTGCTAATGGCCCAGATTTTGGTGCGGCCTAAAAATAGAAAAAAAAATTAATTAAAATAAAATGGAGTAAAAACTTCCAAGTGAAAGGGCTATAAAAGAGGGAATTTCTCCCTTGGAGTACCTCCGTAGGAATACAGTCTATAGGATAATATCATATTATATAATATTTATAACATACAAATTGCAGAAGGTAGACGAAAGAAGTCGCCAGATGATTTATTTATCTGTACATGGAGTTATTTGTTGGATTTTTATTTATTTATTTATTTTCAGGTAACCATAAATTGCTGCTAGAATTGTGAATTGAGACATAGGAACCCCCTGAGCGTCCTTTAAGCACTAAGCCAAATAGTGAAACAAAATATTTGTTATTCCAGCACATTTCACAAGGATAAATGGTAACTTATTCACATTTTCTGTATTCTCCTTATGTTCCTATATATATATATATATATATATATATATATATATATATATATATATATATATATATATATATATATACCCTGGAAGTAAATGATACCATGTCACTTATTTGTAATAGTTCACGAGAGCCAATTTTCTATAACTTTGAACTATTAAAATTTGTTTCTTCGTTACTTATAGAAACAGTCTAAAGAAAATGTTTAACATTGTTATTGGCATTGAAAGGAATCTCCACTCGAAAGATTGTCTGCTACCATGATATTTTTAGCAACAGGGCATTCGTATGAGTGTCTTAAAATTTCTACAACAATTTCTCCTCAAGCACCATAACTTGGTTTTGTTTTTCATGCGACGTGTACAGTCTCTAGACCGGCTGTCGTCTTAAACTAAACTGAGAAGTATGGAAAATGGAAGTATGGAAGTTCCAACCGCCACCCACTCTCAGTTCAGTTTGCGATTTCAGTTAAAAATTTGGATTATTCCATTTCTCTCTGTTGAACTGTACAGTTGATAAATTGGAGTTGAACTGTGACTAAAATATCTACTCACATACAGTTTTAACTGAGCAGTTAAAACTGTACATAAGTGGTCGGCCTCACTGAGGAAGGATTAGAACTGACTAACTATGGATAATGAACTCAGATATTTTTGGCATAAATATTTTTTCTTCAGTTATAAAAGAATATAGCCTTTTTAAAATCAATGGTTACCTTTTATCATTTATTTTGTATTATTTATAAGAAGCTTCATTTGGCTTAGGGGGTGAGTACAGCTCAGTGGTGCTCAGAGCACTTGACTCATGTTCAGGAAGTTAATTTTGAAATTCGAGCACGCACTGAAAGATACAGTACTAAAAGGTATGGTCTCTAGGCCTGCACAGCTTTTAATGGGTGCCTGGAAAGGAAAAAATGAGGAGGAGGCTGGAGCATAGATCTTCCTATTGTGCTGTTTGGTCAAGCATCAAATACCTCTACAGTGTCCTTTTAGTTATTTGCGTAAACAAGGTTTTTTTACAGAACAAAACTGGAACAAGGGCTTTTTTTGTTGTTTGTTTGTAGTACCTCGCTCCTTAATAACTGGCACATGTCAAGAAATCGAGTGTGTGAGTGTTTTTTTTCTGCTAAAGTCAATTTGGGTAACTTCGTACCACAAATTTTTATTAAACTACTAATACAAGGGCAATTATAATGTTATATTTTCCAAGCTAAGTTTAATATATTCACCATTAGTCTACAAATATTTCTGGTAGCATTAAATAGAGTCAAAATTTCTATAAATTTTGCTCAAACCCTATATCCCTTCCTCTGCTGTTTATCTTCCTAATCACCCTCTCCTCCGTCACGATAGAGAAGACTGTGTCGGTGGTGGGGTCGCTCTATACGTGCACGTTAGCCTCCGCTCCCGTATCCTTCACATTTCACCCTGTCTGGTCCATCCTCACATAGAGTATCTTTTTGCTGAAGTATCCACTTCGTCCTCCCTTATCCTTTTTATAGTAGTTTACCGTCCTCCCATCAAGTCTTTCGAGCACGATTTTGAAGCTCTTCTGTTAAAACATATTTCCTCCTATGATCACACCATTCTAAACGGTGTCTTAAATATCAACTCCCTTTCTAATTCCCCTGATAAGCGTTTCCTTGAATCCCTCACCACCTCCCTAGGGCTGTATGTAGTCCCATTCTCACCACACATCTACTTCTAATACCCTTCTCGACTTCTTCCTTGTTTACTCTCCAAGTCACCTCCTATCCTTCTCCCAGTACCCGGTTCCATTCCTTTCAGCACATAATCTCATTTCCATATCCTATAACATCTGAATGCCTACTTATATCCCTAAAACCATCTCCTATTGAAGCCTCAACTCTCTTACCTTTGAATCCCTCGAGCCTGACTTATCTGCAGTAGATTGTTCACTCATTCATTCCTATTCCTCCATTGATGATAAAGTTGATTTCCTTACCTCAAACCTCCTTGCCATCCTTGACAAACATGCTCCTGTGAAGACTATCCCCGCTCACCGTCCCCCTGCTCCTTGGCTCACTCCCGAAATCATGGAAATTATGAGAATCCGTACTGGACACCCAGAGGACCTGAAGAGTTTTAAATCTCTCCGAAACTTCACTCAATCCACCCTTCGCCGCGCTCGTTCCCAGTATTACCAGACCTCTCTCTCCTCAGCTTCCGACTCCCGCAGCCTCTGGAACACCCTTTGTAGCCTTTCCCTCGCCAAGAGTAAACGCACTCCCACTATCTACGTCACGAGTTGAATACCCATTTCAGTGCCGTCTCCTCTTCAACTACTCCTTCCGTACCCTTTGTTTCTTCTAATCCCTTTAGATGATAGTCTTAGATATATCAACTTCAGACCTCCAATAAAACTGTCAAGAAATCATGTTCTAAGTCCAAAGGTTCAGACAGTATACCCGTGGAGCTTTATTAAACTTTCCCTCCCTATATGTGGAATAGGTGATAACAATCCTACCTCACCTACTCCACATAAACAAATTTTTCTTTGCAACATTCCGCCATTCCCATGTCCGGGGAAAATGCAATTGTTCACCCCTCAAACAAAATTTCCAATCCAATTCTTCCCACCGATTTCCATCCAATTCTATCCTTTCTAAACCAGTCGAACACATCATGCAATCCCAAATCTACAACCCCGCTTAAACTCTCACCAATCTGGCTTTCGTCCAGGATATTCAACCCAATTTGCTCTCCTAAAAATTACTCATGACCTCCAATCTGCAAATTGATCTCAAAAGATTTTCCATCTTTATACTTCTAGATGTTAGTAAAGTATTCAATACCATTGGCCATAACATACTCCATTCCAAACTCCAATCTTTCTCTTTCTCTAACAGTGCTCTGACCTGGTTCCAATCCTTCATCTCTAACCGCTCCCACTCTGTAGCCATTCCAAACAAACCCCAATCCTCCTCCCTTACACTAGACCGAGGTTTTGCACAGGGATCCTCTCTATCCCCAACACTGTTTGCAGCCTACATAAACGATCTCCCATCCTCTATCCTATTTTGAAACTTCCACATGTATGCCGATGATTCCCAAATCTACCTTTCCTTCCCTCCCTCTGAGCTATTTGAAGTAGCAAGAAAGATTCAGGAAGACTTGGACAGGATCAAAGCTTGGGCCAAGACCAACAAATTAAAGATGAACGCTGAGAAGCCCAAAGCGATGGTGATAGGCTCAGCTCCCCTCTTGAAATCTCTCCCTCCTATCCTCCCTTCCTTCACCATTCACTCCAGTCCTATTCAATATGTCTCCTCTGTCAAGGACCTGGGCCTTGTTTTCGACCAAACCCTATCCTGGAATAATCACTTATCCCTAATCATTCGTCGCTCCATAGCCACCCTTAAACTATTTAACCGTTCCCGTCTCCTCCTCCCTACTCCTAAACGTCAGGTTCTTGTATCTTCTCTTGTGTTCCCCCACTTCGACTACAGTTGCCTAGTGTATGGAGGGCTTACTGAGGAGCTTGAGGATCTTCTTAAGTGACTAATGAACATTTTTTCTCAGATTTATCCTCGATACCCCCAGGGATGCTCATATTTCTCATCGGTATTCCTAGTTAAAGTACCAAGGGATGCTCATAGTTTAAGTGGCTATTCCCATCTAATCGGCGACAATACTTCCTAGGTTCCATCCTTTTCCAAACCATTTCTTCCAAATCCCCTTACTATATCTAAAACCTCCTTCAATTTAAATCCTCTGTCCATTCCCGTGGTACCCGTTCCAGTCCCTCCGATCTCTATCCTACTACTCCTAAAAAAACCTTCTTCGACTGTTCCTTCATCTCCCGAGCCTCTGCCTTCTGGAACTCTCTCCCCCTTTCGATTCGACACTCTCCTTCCTTACCTGCATTTATCCCGCCCCCTTGCTTTTCTCCTATCCTCCCAGGAAGACGCTTCTTAAGATTTCACCACCAGGCAAGACCAGATTAGCTTTCAACTCGACACTCTCCTTCCTTACCTGCATTTATCCCGCCTCTTTGCTTTTCTCCTTTCCTCCCAGGAAGACTCTTCTTAAGATTTCACCACCAAGCAAGACCAGATTAGTTATGTACATTATGTTGTTGTTTTCTCCTATCCTCCCAGGAAGACGCTTCTTAAGATTTCACCACCAAGCAAGACCAGATTAGTTATGTATATTATGTCGTTGTTTTCTCCTATCCTCCAAGGAAGACGCTTCTTAAGATTTCACCACCAAGAAAAACCAGATTAGTTATGTATATTATGTTGTTGTTTTTCCATTTAATCAAGTCCACACTTGTTTTTTGTGTTTGTGGTAAGATTATAAATTTTCCCTTTTTTTTTTTGTTTTTTGTATGTTTTTTATTCTCTGGTTTATGCATTTATTTTTATTTATTTCCTTTTATAGCCCCAATTTTTTTAATATTTATTTGTTTATATTGAACTTGATTTAATTATATTCTCATCCCCCTCTGAATATTGTTTCATCATTGCTCCACCCTCTCTCTAATCCTCTTCTTGCTCCAGTATTCTATAATCCCTCCGTAATCGCTATCTTATTATTATTATTATCATTTATGTACATATGTTTTATTTTATTATTTAAGGCTTTGCTAATAATATTTGTATTAGTTTTTTTTTTCTGTTTTTGTTTCTTCTTTATGTATAGTTATATTTTTATGTTAAATTTTTTATTCAACCATATGTACTTATTGTTTATTCTTATGGGACAAAGTCCCAGAATAAACTATTTTTTTCATTCATCCATTCTAAATTAGAGAAAACTAAATCAATCAATGCTCTTAGGATAAGATTGTACCACCTTGCCTTTTTCCTATTTAAAATCATTGTATCTTTTGTCTGAAATGATTGGGGGAACTTTAGACGATTTAAAAATCTCTTAAAAACATAAAATAATCATAATAATTTATCAATAATTTTTTTAGTCTGCCATTAGGATTGTTATTTTGAGAAGAAGGTGAAGTTTGACGACATTGCCACACTTAAGCAGTGAGATTTAACTTACCTTAAATTCTCTCTAAATATAATTTAGAGCAATACATGTATCTGCTACAAAATTATCCTATTATAATTAGCACAAAGTAATCCCAACGGACTGTATCAATATGCTTTGTCGCATTCTGCCTATAGACACATTTGGACCCTTTTTTCACCAAAAAGTTTGCTTTTCATTTATATATCTTTCCATCCTGAATGTAAGTTTACCCTAAAAGTGTTAAAATGAATTTATAAAAATAATACTAATTTCCAAGCCAAAATAGGAATAGATGTGAGAATTTTAAATCCCAGAAGTCAGGATTAAACGTAAAAATTGTAAGATGAAACAGTTATAGTACTTGATTCTATAAGTTCTGCGTTAATAAAGTTGAATTGGATTGTATGTGATATTACAATCAAAGCACCATACACAGGCAGATATATTTTACTCCTATACAATATGTCATTAGTTAGAGAATTAAATCGGCCATTGAAGAATGAATATGTTGGCAACCCTTCATCATGATCAGAAAAGTTGGTTGTGTTGGTGTATGTGCAATAGTTTTCGAATCAGCTGCATTTTCTCATGTTCTTTCTTAAAGGGTGGAGTAGAAATAGGGTAAATACAAGCTATAACATTTATTTGAATAAAACTCATACAACACGTTTTTATGACATTGGCTATGTTGAGCCTTTAATTTTGATTTTTTTTTTGTTTTCAGATAATTCGTCCAAAACAGTGTTTTGGTTTCTATCATTATCTATTTAAACTCTAACTCTTTATTTATTTATTTTTTAATGGTGAGCGGAAATTGTTACACAGGCGCACTCTGCTCTTTATTTTATTGTAAAACTACTGCCGGCGAGACAAAATAGTACTGTGTGACTGAAGGGGGAGGGAGCAAGAGAAGACAAGAGCTTTGCTTTACACGCCCACGCTGTGTGTAGCAGTGTCAGAGTGCCCATTTAGTAAGCGACCAGCCCTACATACACGACTATCCTATCCTTATAACAAAGCCAATCCACCACTCTTCGTTACACGGAGAAAGCGTTGATTGATTACATAAAGTACTTTTTAAAATTTTTATTCAAACTTAAAACTGAATGTTTTAAAAATGTCACATTTTACAGTCATTCAAATAATTATGCCATTTTTTTTTTATCAAAGGCTCAGGCGCACCCTTGGTCGCAGCGCCCAGGGCGACTGCCTCTCTTGCCCTACACTCGCGATGGCCCTGAACACAACCACAATGACAGACAGAACAGAGAGAACAACTGCCAACCAGATCACAAAGTCGTCTATAGTGTTGCCCTGCTCTGTACTATACTAAAAAATTATAAACTTTCAAAATAACATTACTTAAAGAGGAATTACTCCAATATCCTTTGCTAACAGAAGAAGAGGAAAATGATTTTTCACTGATTGAGGCCTGAAAATATATTTTTAAAGTTGTCATTTAAGAAGCAATGCTAGAAGAGACTTTGGCATACAAATACTAATATTTTGCTCAATTAATTAGAAATATTGGAAGAAAAATAAATCCCTCCTTGAAGTAAGAACTCTTTGAAGGATTGTTGAGCAAGGATGTAAAATAAGCTTTAAAAGTTCATTATAAACACATCTAAAGCCCTTAATCTGGATAAACAAGAATAGCCACAATGAGAAAAATATTATACTACTCTTAATTACAATAAAACATTTGCTTGTGACCACTTCATCTGAACATTCTATATGATTTAAGAGAATGTAGTAAATAGACCCAATACTACATTATCTACACAACAATGGATTAATATGACGTCATTTGAATCCAACTAATTTTAAATCTTACAATGGTGCCCTTTCGAGACACGAATATTCCAGTGATGTCAGGACTTAACTCAAGCATGCCTTCGACTGATAACCCTTGTTACTCAGATTCCAACTATAATCTACAAGTTTAGATAGATATGGTCAGGGGAAAGGAACTCGACCTAAGAGATCTATTGTGCCCCTGATAACCGAAATAGGTGCCCTGCATCCTTGACGAACCCTCTGATCTTCTGAGGCGTAAGTTCAGAATCTCTTCCCGGATCCGTTATTATCGCACATCCAAAGTAACTATCCATGGCTTTGGATAGGACATGGCGGGCCGGGGGGGGGGGGGGGGGGGATCTTGGCCGGCTCGATCTTCAGACCTCATGCCTTTGGATTTTTTCGCTTGGGGACACATTAAAAATTTGGTCTACAGGGAGCCCATTGGCTCAAGGGAGTACCTCATCCATCGCATCAGATAGACCTGGGAACAGATTACAGCAGAGCAATGCACAAATACCATCCAGTCTGTCAATGATGCCTGTATTGCTACAAGGGGCCAAACCTCTGAAAAGTTTTTGAATTGATTGCCAGAAATTATTAGAAGAAGAAATTATTATTTTTTATAATGATAAATGCGTCCAGTGTTAAATGTTAAACTGTTTTAAGAATTGAAAGTTTTGTGTTATCACTTTCTTCCAAAAGCTATTTTAAATTACGTTGGACCTCCAGCTTTACATGCAGTCATTTAATTTTTTTGACCAAGAAGATTTTTTGTTGTTTTGTTTTGTTTTTTTTTTCTGGGAGGGAGGTGGGTGGGTAGAGGGGGGTAGAAGACAAATCGTATACTTTTAATGATTTGTTTTATATTCATTATGAAAGAATGCCTAATATCACATGGGACGGGCTCCAATATATATATATACACGTTTAAAAGGATTTGGATTGTTAAACTTTACACCTTGGTTAACCTTATACATTGCCTTATAGCATTGGTTAACCTTAAATTATACCTTCTAAAGAAGAACTAACCTTAAATTGCACTATTGAGTTCATGCTCCGATAACTACATTTCTCTGAAGAGCTTATTGCTAAACTAGCTGAATACCTGTGCTTCACCACGGCCGATAAGTATTTTTTATATTGAGTTTAATAAGATATTATCAAAATTAATGCTACTACATAATTTTGTACAGCTTATTATTGCACGGACTTTAAAGTTACCCAGGAACTACAACAACCACTTAAAAAGTTAGGTAAACAGAGACAAATACACATAAAACTAACAAATTTGAAGTTTTAATTTTTCTGGTAAATGGCTACTGAATTTGCTTAAAAAATGGTTTCATTCGTTTTCCTACGTTAAGGAATCTTTCGCACAAATTTCGCTCCAAAAACCATGTCCCAGTAAACGGATTCAACTGGTCAATGAACTTGACGTTTTAAATGAGGGGGGTATCTTGGCTGGCTCGATCTTCAGACCTCATGCCTTTGGATTTTTTTGCTTGGGGACACATTAAAAATTTGGTCTACAGGGAGCCCATTGGCTCAAGGGAGTACCTTATCCATCGCATCAGATGGACCTGGGAACAGATTACAGCAGAGCAATGCACAAATACCATCCAGTCTGTCAATGATGCCTGTGTTGCTACAAGGGGCCAAACCTCTGAAAAGTTTTTGAATTGATTGCCAAAAATTATTAGAAGAAGAAATTATTATTTTTTATAATGATAAATGCGTCCAGTGTTAAATGTTAAACTGTTTTAAGAATTGAAACTTTAATTTTATCCCAAAAAAAAACATAAATGTGAAATAGAGGCCAAGTTCCTCCCCCACAAAGAAACACTCCCTTCCCCAAAAAGCGAGAAATATCTCCTCCTAAAACCCCCAAAAAACGCCTTACCATCCTACACTCCAAAAAAAGTAGTATGAGTTGGTGTATTAGGTGTACCATATTTTCAACCAAAAATATTAGCCAATATAAGAGATGATACAAGAAAGAAATGTCCAAGTTCATTACTTAGAAGACCTCGTAATTACTTACTAAGAAGAGTAAAGACACTTCAACTGACCTTTAAAAACAACAATAAAAATACTTATATCCATTTACTAAAATATCACTTTCCTCAACCAGGTATATTCTTAAACTTGGCAATGTTTAGTTTTCTCTCTAAATATAATTTCGGCACAAAAAAAACATTGCCAAGTTTAAGAATATACATAAACGCTTGTGTAAGGAGCGAACATGCAGACAGACAGCTGAAAGACCTTTTTTACCTATCCTAGTGCATTCCCCGGACCAAGACCTACCTGTCCAAAATCGGTCAAACTTACCTGTGTGCCAAGTTTGGTCAAAATTTTGTAGGATGTTCAGAGACTTTTACTCTTCTCAGCCATGATACCCAAGTGAGTTTTTGCTCAAATATAATGGAGAGGGATTTCAATAGAGTTGTGTAAGGTATAATTGCTTGTATAAGTGCACTCTATGGTATCTCTTCTTCGTGAACACAATACGTTTTGTTTTTACATTAGAGACGATTTGGCCAATTTTTCTATTCCAGTTTTCTAAGGGATCTATTGTAAGTTGGTTGGAATTTTTAGCACCTAAAAGGAAATTGATTTTTGATAAATGATCAGATCATTGACAAACAGACAGTAAGGCACAGAAAGTATATCACTTTTAATGCTATCAATCCCAAGTTCGAATAAAGTAGTGCTCAGTACACATCTCTTAGTGGAACACCGTTTTCTTGTATTTTCCTTGCCTCACTCGAAAAGTTCTTTCTGAAAGAAATTCAAAAATGATGTTCAAAGTTTTCCCTTGAATTCCCTAATCTGCAATTGTTGTAAGTATATACCGATGCCAGACAAAGACAAATGATTTTCTAATTTCAAATGAGACAGCTATTTGATACAGTTTGTTCATTTAATATTGCAGTCTAGATTCAGTATGTGATCTATTTCAGAATATTTTCTTTTGAATCCACATTGAAATCCTCAGATTAGGTTATTCTTTTCAATAACCATATTAGGCATTTATTTAACATCTGTTCGAATATCTTTGATATATAGCTGGTATAGGGGTTTTCATATTGGACAACAATAGATTCTTTCCAAGCAATCGGGAATATGCCACTATCGAATTTGTTATTTATTATTTCTAAGAGACTTTGGAAACCCAATTTTTTTAGATTTTTTAACATCGCACCAGGCACTGGTGAAATGAAAAGTTTTATTCTTATTCCGGGACAGAAGTCCCACAGGAATAATTTTGAAATTACAACATAATTTTGAATTTTACGTATAAACTCTAAAACTTATAAATGCTATCAGTATTAATATATAGTGTACAGCTTCAATATAGACTAGGTGTTGGGTAAAACTTGGAGGGATAGAAGGTGGTGGAAGAGTCGGGATTTAAAGGTTTCTAGGTTGGTAGAATGGCGGACAAACGAAGGCAAGGAATTCCATAGCGAGGTGGCACGGGTGACGAATGATTTTTCGAATATTGCTGTTCGGTGGGAAGGAATATAGAGATCGGAAGGACGAGATCGGGTGTTACGGGAGTGAACCGAGGATTTAAATTTAAGAAGTTGAAAAATATAAGAAGGTCTACGGGATTGAATTACTTGGTAAAGGACTGAGCTGAGGAAGTACTGACGACGATAAAGAGGGAATAGCCAATTTAGCTCCTGGTAGAAATGTGATATGTGGGAGTCTCTGGGGATCCCGAGGATAAAACGAATGAAACAGTTCATGAGGCGTTTGAGTTTTGCCTCGAGATCGCCAGAAAGTCCACCGTACACCAAACAACCATAGTCAAACTGGGGGAATAATAGGGAAGTTACGAGGAGTTGACGGGTCTTTTTTGGCAGGAGATGGCGGGAGAGGTTGAGCTGTCTAAGGATAAATATGGACCGACGGGAAATTTGGGAAATATGATTTTTCCAGGAAAGGTTCTGATCAAATATGATCCCAAGATTTTTAACTGATTTACAATATTTTATAGGGATGCTGTTAAGGTAAAGGGCTGGAAAAGGGGAAGTAGAACTTATGAGGGATTGGGAGCCTATAACAATGGCTTTTGATTTGTCTGGATTCAGGGAAAGCTTATTAGCTGCGGCCCAAGCATTGATGTTATTAAAATCTACTTGCAGCTTGTCTACAGCATCTCGTAGCAAAGAGGGCTTAAAGGATAGGTAGATTTGGGTATCGTCGGCGTAAAGGTGAAACTTGGAATGAACTATGGAAAGAGGAAGATCATTGATGTAAACAGAAAATAGAGTTGGGGATAACGAGGAGCCCTGGGGTACACCACGGGAAAGAGGAAGAGGGCTAGAAGGATTGCTGTCGGGGATGACCACGTATTGGGATCGATTGGATAGAAAGGATTGGAACCAGCTAATGGCACTGTTGGAAAAGGAAAGAGATTGGAGTTTGGTGAGGAGGATTTGATAGTCTACAGTATCAAATGCTTTTGAAAAATCTAGGAGAACTAGAATAGTGAGCTGTTGGTTATCTATGGCAGTTTGAATGTCATGGGTGATTTTTAGGAGCGCTGATTGAGTGGAGTATGACGGACGGAAGCCAGACTGGAGAGGGTTAAGGAGATTATTTTGTTCAAGGTGGTTGGATACTTGAGATTGGACCAGGCGCTCTAAAGGTTTGGAAAGATTGGATAGAAGGGAGATAGGACGGAAATCCTTCGGAGAGCAGGGGTTTGATATTTTGTTAAGAGGGCGACCCAACGCTGTTTTCCATTGAGAAGGAAAAATCGAGTTTTGAAGGGAATAGTTGTATATGTGGAGAAGGATAGGAAGGATTGCGGGTAAACAGGCCTTAATCAGTTTAACGGGAACAGAGTCTGGACCGTAGTCATTGGTTCGGGATTGAAGGACCGCGGTTAGAAGATCTTCTGGGGTAATATAGGAGAAGTAGAATTTGTTGGAATTAAAAGGTAGTTTGGAAGGTATGGGAGGACTGGATATGACTGAGGGAGAAGATACAAAGTGAGCATTAAGAACATCAGGGGAAAATGAGATAGAGCAAGGACGGTTAGTTTTGCAAAGGGAAAGTTTACGAAGGATTGACCATTTTGTTTTAGAGTCAGGAGCATTGGATAGGAATTGGTGGACGTAGAGGGACTTAGCTCGACGGATGGAGGATTGGGTGAGGTTACGCAAGTATTTGTAGGAGGAGTAATCTTGAGGAAGACGGGTCCGTCTAAATTTTCTTCTCGCTGCTTCTCTTCTTTTTATTAATGATTTGAGCTCGGGTGTAAGCCAGGGAGCAGGAGGACGGCTGAACCGGCGGGTTTGAAGGGGAGCATAGGAATCTAAAAGGGAGTGGAGGTAATGAGTTAAGGAGTTAACCATGTCATCTATGGAGTCAGAGGAATAAATGGAATCGTAAGGAAAGTTTTCTAAATCAGGTTCTAATTGTTCAAAGGACAGAGAATTAAGGTTACAAAACGTAAAGAATTTGTTTGTGATAGTAGGGATAGGTAAATCAAAAGTTATTTGAATAAGATCATGAGAAGAAAGGAAGGGCACAGGGTGTTGAGATGAGGCGAGGAGTTTATCCTGGGAGTCCAGGATAAAGAGATCAAGCCAGGTATCAGAGGACTGGGTGTGATGGGTAGGTGAATAGGGAACCACAAAAAGATTAAGTGAAAAGAATAGTTCAGAAAGGTAGGTAACGTCAGGGGATTCGACAAGAAGATTGGTATTGAAGTCACCTGCAAGAATTACATGGGAATAACAGGGGACTAACTGATAAAGGAAGGTTTCAAAAGATTGGCCATATGGCACACGGGGAGGACGATATACGAAAAGAGGAGATGTGAAGAAGACGTTGATATCTCGGCAAAAATATACTCAAGGCGAGGAAGATCAGACGGAGGTGAAAGAAAAAGGATTTTAGACTTTAAACTATCATGAACAAAGAGGCCGACACCTCCTCCTGTTCTGTCTTCTCTGTCATGACGTAGGAGGGTATAGTTGGGAAGGGAAACTCGAGAGGAAGGGATAAAAGGTTTGAGCCAGGTTTCCGTAACAGCTATAATATGATGAAAATTTTCGTTAAAATAGAGGAGGAATTCATCGAAGTGTGCAAGAAGGGATTGGGCGTTAACGTGACAGGATATCAGGACATTAGTCATGACGGGGATTTATGGAAAACTAAACTCAGTAAGAAGTTGTTGGGTGTGGAACTGATGGAAGAGGAAAAGGAAGTGGATGGAACATACAATATACAAATACTAATTACATTCGAATAATTATAAAAACCAAAAACTAAATATTTACCAAAATAGCAATAATTAAAATCAAAATAATAATAATACTGACCAGTATAAAATAAGTAACAAAAATATCTGGATACTAAGTGAAAATTACCTCTGGCAGATGAATAAATATAATTTCTAATTACATAGCATATAAAAGTCCTTAATAAAAATATAAATATTAAATTTGTTTTAATGAAAAATAAAAGTAAATAAAAGGCTCTAATAGGGGAAGAGATGAGGAGACTGATAAAATTGCGTCAAGGAAATACATCAAGATCTTCGGAATTGTTAACAATAACAACCGGATGACCATCACTTCGACGGCACTTGACTCGACCACCGCTAAACCAGAGGTACTTGATCTTGTCTGCAGATTTCTTCTGTCTGGCCAACCAATAAAGGTGTTTATTTGTAGGAGTCATAGCTTCGCCGATGTAAATTCTGTTGGAGTCGATGTCCGTCGAACCTAAGTGTCGGGTAGAAAAGTCTCTCTTTACTTTTCTCAGGCGGATAACCTCCTCAGTCAGAGATTGGCGGACAAATCTGGCTATGATTGGGCCTGGTGTTTCTTCTTGTCTCGATCTGAGTCTAAATACATGGTCCAGGTCTTCGGGGACTATCTTGAGACCGAGGCCAGCACAAACATTCTGTACCACAGCCGGGAGCACTTCACCAGGTTTTGAAGGAATATCCCTGATTTCTACTGAGTTCCTCAGATGATTCTGTTCAGCATCCTTAACTCTTTCTTCCAGGGATTTTATCTTTTTTTTAAGACAAAAATTGTCTAGGGATAGTTCTTGGATTTTTTGGCTTTGGGCTTCTATCAAGCTCTCCATTTTTTTTATTTGTTCGAGGTGGGCGAACGTTAAATCGGTTTGTTTTTCCATCGTGTCTTGCATGGATTTGAATGTTTCTGAAGATGGGAAATTGGCTTTGAATTCCCTGAATTCAGTTGCCATTGATATTATAATATCTCTAAGGCTTTGGGAACAACTCCAAGTTTTCATGCGTTAACGATTGTGAAAGGGATTTTAAATGCACGTCAGTACCCTCGGAGGCCGAAACATTTTTATCAGTTTTTTCACAACTAATACACACCCATGATTTGCTGAGTGCTTTCAGACTGTCTATATCTGTCCCTTCATAATTACAGCACTTACTGTGATAAACAGCTTTACAGGAGGTATTTGAACACCTGAGAATCCTTTTATCATCTCTAGGCACTGTAGAATTACAGATTGAGCAGACCACCATCCTTGTATTATTGAATGAATGCGTATTAGAGTGATTAAAGAAAAAGTATAACCCACCTTTAACCTTACTCAAGGGTGCTGAGTCAGGTGATATGATGTTTGGGAGTAGTACGCAGGCGCTCCTCCCTACCACCAAGGGACTGAAGCCTTTATAGCCTTATAACTTTCTTCAACTAGTAAAACACCTCAACTTTGCACGATGATTTTAAAATCACTGGATGTATATTGAAATAGTTATTACTACCACTAGAATCACAACTTTCTAAACAACAAATCGGTATTAAAGTTATTAACTTTTTACAACAGAAAACTAACTGGAAAACGGAGCAAACAATGGCGTGGTGAACAGTATGAGGGCACAAACAAGACGGTGGATGGTGATGTGTTTTTGGTCTGTGAAAGTGCATCAGTAAGTTTGTGTAGAGAGAATGGTTTGTTTAGTGGGTTACATTGATTATATTCTATAGGTAATGGATATCATTCTATGTGATATCATTGTATGTAAAAAGTAAGCAATAAAATATTTAAAATAAGAAATGATCAAAAACATTAAATCTCATTTTTAATTGAAACAATGGTTGGATGAAAATCTAACTATTCGTTGATACTGGATGAAGACATTAATTGAATTATTAGTCCAAGAGCTGGTAACTGAGCGTTTCATGAAGTGTTTTATGCGCCTCGAAATTTTGCTATAATGTACCTCTTGGGTAGATAAGAAGGTACATATGTGTTGGCTAGACTTACGGTGGAACACTAGGTACTGCACATAGGGGAAAGGTGAAACAAAATATTGCCCGAAAATACAGTTTTATTCAGAAGCCAACTATCTTTAATGTAAAATTAAGACAATTTTACAATAAATAATAAATAAGCCAAATATTTTTATTTTTCAACATGCGTATGTCAAAGTACAGAGAATCTGCATCTGGACATTCTAATATTCACCAAGGTTCTACTGTCTCCGATGTTCAAAATACAGCGTTCTCTCGCCCTTATTCACTCATCCTGAGCTAATGGGAATAAGGGGCTTACACAAATACATTGATGGAATGCAGAAAATTCTAAAAGCTTGTGAATAATCTGACAATCGTTAAAAAGAATACATGGAGCTAAAGATAAAAGCCTTTATATATTGTATACAGGAGCAGTGTCCCTATCATTAATGTAGGCAATAAATACATGGGAATCTGTACTAAATAAAATATGTAATTTAAAGAAATTACTAGGCGTAGATGTAGATTGCTGGCCATTGCAATGATACAGGGGTTTTAAAATAGTGTCGAAAGAAGCAGCGTTCGTGCAAAACCAAACTTCCTAAAACCTTAGCAGTCCAGGCAACGAATGCTTGAAAACAGCTATAGGTGGAACCTTAGCAGTCCAGGCAACGAATGCTTGAAAACAGCTATAGGTGGAACCTTAGCAGTCCAGGCAACGAATGCTTGAAAACAGCTATAGGTGGAACCTTAGCAGTCCAGGCAACGAATGCTTGAAAACAGCTATAGGTGGAACCTTAGCAGTCCAGGCAACGAATGCTTGAAAACAGCTATAGGTGGAACCTTAGCAGTCCAGGCAACGAATGCTTGAAGACAGCTACAGGTGGAAATTTTTAGAACACAATTTTTGACTTCGTAACTTTGTTTGGGCTGGATAGGAGGTGAACATATCAAAATTCCTTGCCCCTAGCCTTTAAGGCGGGGGGAGGGGGGGTTTAGAAGGTCCCATTTTTCGGGTTTTCACTTATATCTCAGAAACCCTGCATCCTAGCGACATGACTATTCCATAACAAATGAAAGCTGATTAAATTTCCTACAAGTTCTATTCAATAAAGTTTTTCGAGATATCTTTAGTTTTCGAAATATCCGCTCTTGAAAGTCTGTCATTTTGGGGAAAAACACACTTTTTTCTATTCTCGACCGGATATCTCTTCAACGATGCACCGAAAAAATAAATGTCGGTTATGGGGTTGTAGAGCATTCCATTCGCTCCAATAATATATATAACTTTACTATTTTATGTATTTTCCTTCAACTGTGAAAACCGTTTTAGTGTTCATCGTGATATCTTGCAACAACTGTCGACCAATAAACCGTTCAATTTCTCACCATTTCCAGACATTTTATTGTCCAAAATATACTCCATTATGCAAATATAGGTAGTACTGGAAGTTTAAATAGGACAAAATATATAATTTTGGGCCTCTGACCAGTTATTCACACTCAATTATATAACATCTTGACCATTATATTGGCAATGGTTTTGTTAAGACCAAGTGAGTGCGTATATAACGTTTGAAAGAAAATACATAAAATAGTATTGAAATATATAGTATTATAAAATGTTATATTAAATATTTTATTAATATAAATTAATAAATTTTAATTTTATTATTAAATATATTATTATAAAATGTCTGGAAATGGTGAGAAATTGAACGGTTCATTGGTCGACAGTTGTTGCAAGATTTCACGATGAACACTAAAACTGTTTTCACAGTTGAAGGAAAATACATAAAATAGTATTGTAATATATATTATTGAAGCGAATGGAATGCTCTACAACCCCATAACTGACATTTATTTTTTCGGTGCATCGTTGAAGAGATATCCGGTCGAGAATAGAAAAAAGTGTGTTTTTTCCCAAAATGACAGACTTTCAAGAGCGGATATTTTGAAAACTAAAGATATCTCAAAAAACTTCATCGAATAGAACTTGTAGGAAATTTAATAAGCTTTCATTTGTTATAGAATGGTCATGTCGCTAGGACGCAGGGTTTCCGAGATATATGTGAAAACCCGAAAAATGGGACCTTCTAACCCCCCCCCCCGGCCTAAAGGCAACGGGTGAGGACTTTTGATATGTTGACCACCTAACTAGCCGAAACAAAGTTATGAAGTTAAAAATTGTGTTCCAAACATTTCCACCTATGATATGTCTTCTCAGCTGTAATTGTTGCTATGGTTACAGATGTTCTTTTGTTAACAATTGAATTGCTTTGTAAGAGTCAGTGAAAAAGAATATAGTAATGTTTTGGTTTACTTGAAGTATTGTTTATTTTGATGTGGTAAAAACATAACAAATTGGCGACGAGGATAAAAAGAAGAAATGGAAATCAAGGTTCCTGAAGAAATAAGAAAGTTAAAGCTTTCTAGAGCTTGTATCAAGAGTAAGTTAACTCACTTAGGAAAATATCTGGTAAACCTGAAGGAGATTGTCCTCAACACCGATTTTCTTCAAACTTTGCACTATAACGTATTTTGATGCACTAAACACGAATCCGTTGAAAAAAAATTCTGTTCTCAATCAGGAAAGAAGTTATTTAAAAAAAAAGTTCACTGTTATGAAGGTTAGGGAAGACTGCCTTGGACGACTTTTGGGCCATAGAATTCTTTTCATTTCTGCGAGTTGGATTGACTAGGGGTTTTGATGTTTTCTTGAGCGAGCGGAGCGTAGCGGAGCGTAGCGGAGCGAGCGGAAACGCATAGCACGTATGCCCAAAAGCGACAGTTTACGACCAAGTCAGCTACCACAAGGTGAGTCTAAATTTCAATTACACTTCGTCATTAAGGACTATTGCGCAGGCGCGTGTTTACATATAAGCTGTTTACCCCGTCTTTTATAACCTCCATAACAGTGAACTTTAGTGCTTAATAACTTCTTTCCTAGTTGCGAGCAACTTTTTTTTTCAACGGATTCGTGTTTAGTGCATCAAAATACGTTATAATGCAAATTTTGAAGAAAATTTGGTCGTTTGTAACCCGCTAACAGCACCTTTGGTCGTTTGTAACCCGCTAACAGTGAACTTTTTTTTAAAATAACTTCTTTCCTGATTGAGAACAGAAATTTTTTTCAACGGATTCGTGTTTAGTGCATCAAAATACGTTATAGTGCAAAGTTTGAAGAAAATCGGTGTTGAGGACAATCTCCTTCAGGTTTACCAGATTTTCCTTCAATGTCTAATTTGACGATAAATTTATCTGTGCTTCGCCCTGATAAACTATTTATTTCGTGGGAATCAAGTTCTGCTCCTTTCTCTTCAGCTTGATGCACAGATTTTCTCTTAAATTCTCCGCAGACTCTAGCAAGGTGCCCAACAGTCTTACATACTCGACAAATTGTAGATTTAAACATACATTGATTGGCTATATGAGAAGTATTCCCACACCTGAAACATCGTCTATCAGGACATATAAGGATTTTTATCCTTATTTTGAGAAGCCTTCTCTATTTTGTCCAAATAACCTTTTTGTTCCTTAGATTCTAGTTTATGTAAAGAATTATTTTTGCGTGATGTGAATATCTCATTCTCCACTTTTGATAATTCAATAGCTTTAGCCATTTCTAAAATCTCATTACATTTTTTTAGTTCCCTTTCTTGATTGATTCTAGTTCGAATTTCCGAGTCTTTCAACCCTCTAATAAACTGTAGGCAAATTAACATTTCTGCAACAGACTTCCCACATTTGCACAAAAATTTGCAGTCTGCTGCTAATTTACTTAAATCTGAGGCAAATTCACTAACTGATTCCTCTGGTCTCTGTTCCCTACAAATGAACTTATGTTGTATAGCTAAGAGACTGGCTTGAGGCTCTAAATAACTCTTTA
Organism: Gonocerus acuteangulatus; assembly: GCA_946811695.1. Classification (NCBI taxonomy): domain Eukaryota; kingdom Metazoa; phylum Arthropoda; class Insecta; order Hemiptera; family Coreidae; genus Gonocerus; species Gonocerus acuteangulatus. Next base: position 110,685,955 of record OX328125.1, on the reverse strand, counting down.
ATAGGCTGACTAATTCTATGTAGGTTTTAGACAATGGATCCTCAGGTGAACAGAGGTCATACAGTTTCTGATGTACAAGTGGAGTTAATGCATGTAGGAGTGTGTAGACTTTAATCTCTTCATCATTTATCCCTTTTAAACGCATAAAAACATTTAACCTATTCACAAAATTAGTGAATGACTCCTGCTCATCATATGGAACAAAATTAAGGTTAGCAGTAGTACTTACTAGGGAGGACTTAACTTGATCTCTAGTTTCACAATTAGGTCCATTCAGAGTTTCAGAATTTAAATACTGCTTGAGCCTTACCTTCAATTCTGTGGAGATATCTACTCTATGGCGATGCTCAATTTCATTTTCAAATTCCTCATCAATAGTTAGCAATTCTATTTTCTCTTGAATGTCATTAAATTTGTCCCAATTTGCTTCTAAAAGACTCAATCTTACACTTATATCTTCTTGAAATTCTGGCTTCCCTTGGTCCAGATATTTGGTAAACCTGAAGGAGATTGTCCTCAACACCGATTTTCTTCAAACTTTGCACTATAACGTATTTTGATGCACTAAACACGAATCCGTTGAAAAAAATTTCTGTTCTCAATCAGGAAAGAAGTTATTTAAAAAAAAAGTTCACTGTTAGCGGGTTACAAACGACCAAAGGTGCTGTTAGCGGGTTACAAACGACCAAATTTTCTTCAAAATTTGCATTATAACGTATTTTGATGCACTAAACACGAATCCGTTGAAAAAAAAAGTTGCTCGCAACTAGGAAAGAAGTTATTAAGCACTAAAGTTCACTGTTATGGAGGTTATAAAAGACGGGGTAAACAGCTTATATGTAAACACGCGCCTGCGCAATAGTCCTTAATGACGAAGTGTAATTGAAATTTAGACTCACCTTGTGGTAGCTGACTTGGTCGTAAACTGTCGCTTTTGGGCATACGTGCTATGCGTTTCCGCTCGCTCCGCTACGCTCCGCTCGCTCAAGAAAACATCAAAACCCCTAGTCAATCCAACTCGCAGAAATGAAAAGAATTCTATGGCCCAAAAGTCGTCCAAGGCAGTCTTCCCTAACCTTCATAACAGTGAACTTTTTTTTTAAATAACTTCTTTCCTGATTGAGAACAGAATTTTTTTTCAACGGATTCGTGTTTAGTGCATCAAAATACGTTATAGTGCAAAGTTTGAAGAAAATCGGTGTTGAGGACAATCTCCTTCAGGTTTACCCAAGAATGGCATCAACATCTTGATTCACTATAAATAGTTTCCCTATAAAGGATTGCTCTTTGTATCTGCATCTAACAAACACCAACCCTTTGGGTTTTATAACCTCCCCAGTGTATGTGCGAAGTTCCACAGCTGTTTTCTGTAGCTTATTTCCAATGTCAAGACTGTCGAATTCTTTTAGAGATATCGCACTTAGGGCTGCTCCAGTGTCAACTTCCATTGCTACAGATTTTCGGTAAACCTGAAGGAGATTGTCCTCAACACCGATTTTCTTCAAACTTTGCACTATAACGTATTTTGATGCACTAAACACGAATCCGTTGAAAAAAAATTCTGTTCTCAATCAGGAAAGAAGTTATTTAAAAAAAAAGTTCACTGTTATGAAGGTTAGGGAAGACTGCCTTGGACGACTTTTGGGCCATAGAATTCTTTTCATTTCTGCGAGTTGGATTGACTAGGGGTTTTGATGTTTTCTTGAGCGAGCGGAGCGTAGCGGAGCGAGCGGAAACGCATAGCACGTATGCCCAAAAGCGACAGTTTACGACCAAGTCAGCTACCACAAGGTGAGTCTAAATTTCAATTACACTTCGTCATTAAGGACTATTGCGCAGGCGCGTGTTTACATATAAGCTGTTTACCCCGTCTTTTATAACCTCCATAACAGTGAACTTTAGTGCTTAATAACTTCTTTCCTAGTTGCGAGCAACTTTTTTTTTCAACGGATTCGTGTTTAGTGCATCAAAATACGTTATAATGCAAATTTTGAAGAAAATTTGGTCGTTTGTAACCCGCTAACAGCACCTTTGGTCGTTTGTAACCCGCTAACAGTGAACTTTTTTTTTAAATAACTTCTTTCCTGATTGAGAACAGAAATTTTTTTCAACGGATTCGTGTTTAGTGCATCAAAATACGTTATAGTGCAAAGTTTGAAGAAAATCGGTGTTGAGGACAATCTCCTTCAGGTTTACCCATTCTTGGAAGGGATTGGTTAAGGGAGGTAAAACTGGATTGGTCTGAAATGAAATCAGTAGTTGTCACGGAAGGGCTACAGCTTACCAAATTACTGGAAGAATTCGATGATATTTTCCGATCTGAAATCGGAGAAATTCCAAATGAAAGGGCCAGATTGCATATAAGTCAAAATTCAAAACCAGTATTTATAAAACCAAGAAAAGTCCCCTACTCACTGATACATAAGGTGGAAAATGAACACCAGAGGTTGGAAAACCTAGGAATCATTTCAAAAATTGAACGCTCGGCTTGGGGCACTCCTATTGTACCCGTTGTGAAGGCAAATGGAAATATCAGAATCTGCGCTGATTATAAGGTTACCCTTAAAAAATTTATCATGGACGAAAAATATCCGATACCTAGAATTGAAGATATTTTTGTGAAAATGACTGGGGGACGGTTCTTTTGCACATTAGACATCAGCAATGCCTATTTACATATGAGGATGGACGAGGAGAGTAGCAGGTTGCAAACTCTAAGCACGCATAAAGGTCTATATAAAGTGAATAGGCTTATGTTTGGGGTTAAGGTTGCTCCTTCACTTTGGCAGAGATTTATGGACACCATGTTGCAAGGAGTTGATGGAGTGGCATGCTTTTTCGACGATATAATAGTCCAGGGCTCGACGTTCGAGGAAACATTAGCCAGGCTCAAGACGGTGTTAAGCCTCATCAGAAAATATAACCTCCGCCTAAACAAGGATAAATGCAGTTTCTTTCAAAAAAGTATAAAATATTTAGGCCATATTATAGATGAAAAGGGACTTCATAAATGTGGGGATAAAACTGAAGCAATTGAAAAGACCCCAATCCCTAAGAATGTAAGTGAATTAAGAACCTTCCTGGGTATGGCAACTTACTATAGTAAATTTATCCCAGGATTTTCAACCATCGTACACCCATTGTGTCGATTACTTCAGAAAGGACAAGACTACAGGTGGACAGAAGAATGTTAGAAGAGTTTCAGGACATTGAAGAAGGAAATCATGAGTGAAAGGGTGTTAGTCCATTTCAATCCCAACTTACCTCTCATACTAGCAACCGACGCATCACCAGTAGGTCTTGGAGCAGTCTTATCTCACAGGTTTCAGGATGGCTCTGAAAGGCCAATAGCTTTCGCTTCGCGGACTTTAACAAAGAGTGAGGCAAAATACAGTCAAATCGACAAAGAAGCAGTGGCAATATATTGGGGCCTGAAGAAGTTCTTTCCTTATTGTTATGGCCGTAAATTTACATTAGTGACGGATCACAAACCATTAGTATCCATTTTTGACCCTTACAGAACATTACCAACCCTGTCTGCCACTCGAATTTTTAATTATGCCCATTTTCTTTCGGGGTTTGATTATACCATACGGTACAGACGATCCGAAGAACATGGAAATGCTGATTATTTGTCAAGGTTTCCAGTGGAGCATTGTAATAGGAATAGTGTGGATGATCAAACTGTATTTCAGTTAAATCAAATAGGAACCCTTTTAATAGACAGGAAGGTGATTGCAAAGGAGACTGACCAAGATCCAGAAATAAAAGAAGTCATGTCTGCTTTAAAGAAGGGAACCAGTTTGAAGAAATTTGGACTGAATGACAATGAGTACACTCTGGAAAGTGGATGTATTCTCAAGGGACCGAGAGTCATTATTCCGAAATCACTTAGAGGTGAGATCTTGAAGGAACTACACATTGGGCACCTAGGGATTGTTAAGATGAAGGCATTAGCAAGGAGCTACTGCTATTGGCAAGGGATAGATCGGGATATTGAACTGCTAGCTGGATCTTGTAATCAATGTTGCCTGAAGAGAAATCAGCCTCCGAAGTGTGAACTCCATCCTTGGGAATCCCCTACAGGTCCCTGGCAACGAATCCACATCGATTTCGCTGGTCCTTGTTTAGGAGGTAATTATTTCTTCATTGTAGTCAATGCTTTCACTAAATGGGTAGAGGTTATACCCACGAAAACTACAACAACCAGTTGGTGCAATAAGGAACTGTTATCGCTTTTTACTACCTTCGGAATTCCATATGTTTTAGTTTCAGATAACGCAAGACAATTTACCTCTCATGAATTTCAGGAATTTTTGATACAGAATGGAGTGGTACATAAAAGGTCTGCTCCATTCCATCCAGCTACGAATGGGCAGGCTGAGAGATTTGTGCAAACAATTAAAAATTCCTTGTATGCCATGCAGAACGAGAAGGGGAATATACACTGGAAACTTTCCCGTCTCCTCATGCATTTACGAGAGGCTCCTAATGCTACCGGAAGTTCTGCTTACAAACTAATGTTTGATAGAGAAATAAGGTCAAGACTTGCGGTTATGTTCAAAACCAAAAACGGGGAACCACTGGAAATGAAACAAGCTCGAGAGGATGAAACAAGAGCCAGAAGATTTCAGGTTGGGGACCGCGTTCAAGCTCGGAACTATACAGACAGACACAAAAAGTGGAGTTTTGGTATTGTTGTGGCAAAGACTGGTGACCTCCATTATGAGATTAAGATAGATAAGGGACCCATTTGGAGGAGACACGTCAATCAAATGCTACCCACAAAATTTAAGGGGGAGGATTGATATGTCTTCTCAGCTGTAATTGTTGCTATGGTTACAGATGTTCTTTTGTTAACAATTGAATTGCTTTGTAAGAGTCAGTGAAAAAGAATATAGTAATGTTTTGGTTTACTTGAAGCATTGTTTATTTTAATGTGGTAAAAACATAACAACCTATAACTCTTAGTTTCCTGGGCTGTTAGTCGCTACATTTCAGATATCACGATGAACACTAAAACTGTTTTCACAGTTGAAGGAAAATACATAAAATAGTATTGTAATATATATTATTGAAGCGAATGGAATGCTCTACAACCCCATAACTGACATTTATTTTTTCGGTGCATCGTTGAAGAGATATCCGGTCGAGAATAGAAAAAAGTGTGTTTTTTCCCAAAATGACAGACTTTCAAGAGCGGATATTTCGAAAACTAAAGATATCTCGAAAAACTTTATTTATAGAACTTGTAGGAAATTTAATCAGCTTTCATTTGTTATAGAATAGTCATGTCGCTAGGACGCAGGGTTTCCGAGATATAAGTGAAAACCCGAAAAATGGGACCTTCTAAACCCCCCTCCCCCCCGGCTTAAAGGCTGGGGGCGAGGACTTTTGATATGTTCACCTCCTATCCAGCCCAAACAAAGCTACGAAGTCAAAAATTGTGTTCCTAAAATTCCCATCTATAACCGTTTGTTGACTGGACTGTAGAGAGCATTGAATATTTTAGAAAAATACAAATTCAAATAGAATTAAAATTTTCAATACTGCTCTAACATCTCATTTTGGAATTTTAAAATGTCATAAAAAAATGACAGTATTGAATTAAATAATATATTTAATTCAATACTGTCATTTTTTTATGACATTTTAAAATTCCAAAATGAGATGTTAGAGCAGTATTGAAAATTTTAATTCTATTTGAATTTGTATTTTTCTAAAATATTCAATGCTCTCTACAGTCCAGTCAACAAACGGTTATAGATGGGAATTTTAGGAACACAATTTTTGACTTCGTAGCTTTGTTTGGGCTGGATAGGAGGTGAACATTACTGATGGAAGGAAGGAAGGTGAAAATATGGTTTCTGCTTCAATGGTATTTATTAACGATCACCTCACAGACGTACATTAATACAGCCTGGGACAATACTGTACAAATATACAAGCAGAACAGTATGCTATACTCAAAATTTTGGAATAAAGTCCAGGCCCATGGCCATAGCCAACTTGAATAAACTGGTCCCTGTTGATCAACGAATTTAAGTAGTGTTAGGCGTGGCTAGTACCTGAATGGGTGACCATCCACGTGCTGTTGGCATTACAAAAGGGTGGCAACCTGTAGATATCCTGGCACTAATAGTCCAAAAAAAAAAACAACTAATAAAGTACAAATACAAACACTAAAATAAAGCAATTTTACACACAGATTGCAAAATACCTTTACAAAAACTGACTGACCACTGAACAAATGACCAGTTCACAGAATAAATATTTAAAAAAGTCCGTCACGCAGGAGCTGCATAACTAAGCACTTTCCTCAGAATTTGGGTAGTGTAGATTGCTTTCCAGAACAATTTGCTTAAAATATCCTACATAAATAAAATAAAAACATGAATAGTTCTCTTTTAAATTTGTAATGAGTAACTGATCAATTAATAATTTGCTTCCAGAGTTATGTTTACACATGGTACCTATTACACTTCGTAATAAATACAAAAAACCTCATATTATCGTATTTTGATCTAACGCAGGAACAGGATACAGTCACTCTAGTTGTAGAAAGCGCTCCTTGCGGCGGCTTTGTGAACCTACGTCTGACGGGCTTTTCTATTGAAATATATTACAAATTAAACCCCCGCTTTCCGATTGACCGATTCAGCTCATTTCTACAACACTTCTTTCTCATGAGTTACCCACGACGTATACCGCGTTTCGTTACAATACAGCAGAAATTACGACCGGTATGAGTATATTAAGAATTTGGGTCAGGAGTAAACCCCACCCCCCTTCTAATGAACCGATTTAGTTTATTTTTACAACACATATTTACCTGTAGATTACCACTACGAATGCCGAGTTTCGTCGAAATATACCAAAAATCATTGCTGGTAGTGGCGAATTGGTATTGTGGGTCCGGAGTAAACCCCCCCTCCTAATGAACCGATTTAGTTTATTTTTACAACACATATTTACCTGTGGATTACCACTACGAATACCGAGTTCCGTTGAAATATACCAAAAATCACGGCTGGTAGTGGCGAATTGGTATTGTGGGTCCGGAGTAAACCCCCCCTTCTAATGAACCGATTTAGTTCATTTTTATATCTCACTTTTCTCTCTATATTACCACTACGAATACCAAGTTTCGTTGAAATATAACAAATATTACGGCTGACATAGTCAAATTAGTGTTTTGGGTTCGGGGTAAACCCCCCCTTCCGGTGGACCGACTTTGGTGGTTAACGAACTCGTTCAATCGTTTGCTAATTGAATGCTATATACCAAGTTTCATGACGAAAAAACAAAAACTCTGGCCGCTATCGTGTTAACAGACACACACACACACACATATATATATATATATATATATATATATATATATATATATATAGATATATATATATAGATATATATCAATTTTAACGGGGGTCATTTTCGGTGTCTACTAGGTAGGATCGATAAAGATTTGAAGAAATTTTTCAAAAATTCCGTCATGAGCCCAACCTCAATAGCTACTTTCCTTCGGAGGAAAGTGCTAAAAACATAAAAGAAATAGAAAAACTAAAATATGTATGGATTAGGGGCAATTTGGAAATGTGGACAACAAATTAGCTGATAAGGCAGCTCAAGCTACAGCAAAAAGGTCCCTGTTACCGGTAAAATGAAGGACGTCCAATTCCTTCACAATAAATTTTATTTTTCACGCTAAGCACTTTCAGTAGCTCCTGCTAACATCTTCAGAGCTGTTAAAAAAATAAATGCATGAACATATTTTGTTGCCTAATAGCTTACATCTTGGTATTAAAATTTCCTAAAACTAAGCTTAAAAATAACAATAATAAACAAATAATCACAATATTTTTGTTCGGTCAAAACATTAACAGACAAAATTAAAAAAAACAAAATAATAGTCATGATGACTAAAATGAAATAGATAAAATTGAGGCGAGCAACTCACCTAATAACGAGTTCAGCTTCACGGCTGAGGGGTTCAGCATATCAGTTTGATACGTATCCGTCCTGTCATTTAAATTTAAAATATTTTCTAGTTTATCCATCTGTGCAGACTTCTTCCGGCAATGCAACATGAACAGTGTATGGTCAGCCTCGCTGAGAGACAGTACTGTTGAAATTCAGAATCCTGCCTATTTTTATGCTCTTTTGCTCTTATTTTGAGTTTCCTGAAAATTTTCCCAACATAAGACCCCGAGCAAAGACCACAAACGAGTTTATAGACACTAGACTTACTTTCTGTATCTATTTTATTCTTAACAGCACATAGAGCATTAGCCAACGAAGGAACATTTTTGAAAACCACATTAACATTTATTTATTTATACATTTGTGAGGACGCGACTATGGCAATTCATCACAAAAAAAAACAAAAAACCTAATATATAAATACAATATTGTAAATTCCTGAGATTAATGGTATACACTACAAAGAGGCATGGCACTAAACTCTATGACAATTTTCAGGTAAGTGTCAGATTAAAATTGTCTTGAAAACGTAATGATTTTCATTGAGAGGAGATGGTTGACCGTAGATGATGCAAGGTAGGGATTGTCGGGGTTCGGTCACTGCTATTTAATAAAACTACATTTTATCATAAAAATGATTTTATTGTGCCGATGTTTCGGCTTGAACTTCAAGCCTTCATCAGGGCTGTAAAAAACAAGTAGGACGGATGTAATACTGAAATATATATATATATATATATATATATATATATATATATATATATATATGTGCCTACATACACAAATACACATACATATATACATACATATATGGAAAAAGACAAAAACATAAAATACTAGAACATAATATATAGAAGAACAATGTGCTCTAGAAGTGTTTGGATTATTAGGAAAACAGATATAAGAATAACAGATTACATATTAGATTAGATATAAGAATAACAATATGGGCTTACCGATGGGAAGATAGAGAACTATTCCTCACAAATGCGGGATAATTTCTGACAATTAATACAGGGAAACATAGGAAGAAAGGAGTTGGTGAGGGGGGGGGGGGGGTTCTGGACCACCCAATGGACAGAGAACATAGAAGATGAAAGAAAGAGCGGCGAAGTACAGTAAGGTGTCATAAAGTCATAAAATGTTGTGTTAATGGAAAGGGAGGCAGGTATAAAGGGCTGTATTGCAGGCGGTATAGGGGATTAGGATGGAGTTTTTAATAAATGGAAGATGTAGGAGTAGGTAGAGGAGATGACTTCTTTGTCAATTTTGTCATTAACTGGGTTATTTTCTACGTGGATAAAAATTGATTCGGAAAGGAGGCGTTTGTCTTCGTTGGATTCAGTGGATAGGATGGAGTATTGGTCAAAACCAAAGTCATGTCCGTCTGTGATGGCATGTCTAGTTAAAGCTGTAATGATTTTCTATTATAAGGTGAATTATAGAAGAAGTTTTTATTAATTGATTGAAATAAAATTTAATGATAATGCACTGTACGTTTTACGAGAAATATTTTGCAACATAGTTTTAAGAGGTAGACTGGTTAATGTATATAGGTTTTAATTTTAGGGCAATGGTGGGTTTAATAAAACAACTTTCTTTTAGTAAGCCATTCATATTTTATTTACAAATACCTAATATTCACTTTTAATATGTAAAATAACGAATAAATAATATGCTCTTAATATACTCATAAGTTAGTAATAATAAATTCTTAATAAAGGATTCCTGAATTCTCGATTAATATATCTGATGCATGGAGAATAATATTGTTTTTAAATTTAGGAGTAAACACAGCATAAAAGATCTGCTTAGTGTAGATTGAAGAAATGAAGAAGTATATATAAATATACGTATAAATGTAGTATGAATACACATATGCATCGAATGTAGTATGAATACACATGTGCATCGAATGTAGTATGCATACACATGTGCATCGAATGTAGTATGCATACACATGTGCATCGAATGTAGTAAGAATACACATGTGCATCGAATGTAGTATGAATACACATGTGCATCGATTGTAGTATGAATACACATGTGCATCGAATGTAGTATGAATACACATGTGCATCGAATGTAGTATGAATACACATGTGCATCGAATGAAGTATGCATACACATGTGCATCGAATGTAGTATGAATACACATGTGCATCGAATGAAGTATGCATACACATGTGCATCGAATGTAGTATGCATACACATGTGCATCGAATGTAGTATGAATACACATGTACATCGAATGTAGTATGAATACACATGTTTTTCTTTTCTTATCCATAATATAATATCCATTCTTTTCCGCTACATTCTTGATACAGAGAAGCTCACAGTATTGACAGGAGTCTTCTATTTTTATTATTTTATTTATATTTTTTTCTGTTGAGCATGTCATCATTAATATCATGATCATTAACATCATTGATTATAGGGTTATACATTTCATATTATAAATGTATAAATGCAATCAACTGCTAATAAACTTTAATGTAATACATTCTTATCTTTAATTTTAATGTTTGAAAATGTTACATTATTTCTCATACATATTATTTTATTACAGTTTATTCAGGAGTTCCATGGATTTTAAAAAATCAAATAAATTTGTAATCGTTGTCAGGTCGCCACCCATATCTTCACTCAAATTACCGGTGATGTCAAGTAGAGACGTTTCATTCTCGTGGACACAGCATTCAGTGAAGATATATTGTCAGTCTTCTTCACTAACACGAGTCTGTCAATATAATAGATGAATGGCAACATTTTTACTCTTGGCTGTTGAAAAGAATAATAATGATCATTTTTTGGTTTTTTGTTCTTTGTTTTTATTGTGTTCTTTTATTTTATTTTGATCCTTAGTTGACAAATTTTATACACTTAATACCAACACACACACACTTATATATATGTATATATATATATATATATATATATATATATATATATATATACACATATGAGTAGGTGAGATGCAAAACTCGTTCGTTCCACAGGAAGATATTTTTCAGGAAGCTCAAAAAACACTAAACCACCTCTTATAGAGTGGCCAGATTATTATTTTTTTTTTTTTGCCTTCGAAGAGTACATCCTTATGTTTAAAGATTTATGTTATAATTCAACGTATGTTGAAATAGCATTGAAATATATTTTAGAATCTAATGCTATCTCAATTTTTCGAAAAAATGGAACAAACGAGTTTTGCATCTCACCTCTTTATATATATATATATATATATATATATATATATATATATATATATATATATATATATATATGTGATATAAATATATATATGATACTAGTTTTGACCGCTACTTTGTACGCTTGGAATAGTGACTTTGGGCTATTATTTATATTAATTGTCATAGCAAAATATAATTGTTTACAATGAGAGGAAACCGAGGAATAAAAAAATATATTACATTTATAATTATATTATATATTTATAATTTTAATAAATTAGTAATTTGCGTCCGGAGTAAACCCCCCCCCCTCCAGATAGATCGATTTTGCTAGTTAACAAACTCGTTCAATCGTTTGTTAGGGGAATATATACCAAGTTTCGTGACGAGAAAACAAAACCATTGGTGTGTATCGTGTTAACAGACACATCGACATGACATATAGTTTGTTTATCAAATGTTCGACATGATTCTTTACATTATGAACCGATTTACATGAAACAAACACTAAATGTTAAGCGAAGCTTACCACAATATATTAGTGAAAATCGCATCTGAATCGGATGAGCCGTTTATGAGATTAGCGAGCACAAACGCACAGACAAAATTTTTAACAATCATTGTTTTGGGTTGCGTTGATAAAGGCCCCAATAGGAGAAAATATTGCCTAATTTTAATGTAATGTTTCATTAGTCTATGGAAGAAGTACTAAAGGAAATCCATCGGCAGAGGGAGTCGGACATATTCCTTGTTTCAGAGAAGTATGTTGACAGCAGTGAGCACCTAGAATGTAGTTGCTCACTTACTGTCAACATACTTCAGTGAAATTTCCCTCACATCTACACACCAGGGGTTAAGGGTCAACCAAAACCACGGCTGAGCGGAAAACATTTCCTAGGACATACATACAGAGTGGAAGGAGATACCAAGGCGAAACCACGAGCAGTATACGGCTTACAACCTTTACCTGCTCGGGCCCAAAACCTAGGCACACCTAACTCTGAGGAAAGGGGAACTACTATCCAGCCACGCCCCCAAGAGAGCAGCCCAAGGGCTGCACCCCGCCCCCCCCCCCCCCCCCCCCCCCGGGAGACGAGTAACCACGACCACCTCGTCTACTCCAGGCATCCTTGAGGACATACATACAGACAGAAATGCTTTTAAGGATGGATGGAGCATATTTCATGTATGAAAGAGAAGGGAGTGAACATGAAACGCCATTTAACACGGTCGCAAGGACACATGAATAATTTGATCTGGAGTGATGGGTTCCAGTTCATTTGATACAAAATAATAAAATAGATAAATAAAACAAACCGGGCCCTTCGGGCTTCGCAAGGAGCACGGCCGTTTAACCCAGGTCGACTGGGCTCTAGATCCTTTCTGCTTTGAGCCTACTCAGTCCAGGCAACGAATGCTCAAAAACACCTATAGATCCAAAAGCTTGGAACACAATAGTTGACTTCATAACTTTGTTTGAGGTAGTTAGGAGGCCAACATATCAAAAGTCCCCGCCCGTAGCCTCTGAGCCGGAGGGGGAAGGGGTTTAGAAGGTCCCATTTTTCGGGGTTTCGCTTATATCTCGAAAACCAAGCGTCCGAGCGAAATGACCATTCTATAAAAAATACCAGCTGATTAAATGTGCTACAAGTTCTACTCAATCAAGTTTCACTAGATATCTTCAGTTTTCTTGATATCCGCTCTTCAAAGTATATGATTTTGGGAGAAAACACTTTTGCCGCACATTTTTTTACTCTTTTAGCACTTTCCTCCGAAGGAAAGTAGCTATTGAGGTTGGACTCATGACGGAATTTTTGAAAAAATTCTTCAAATCTTTATCGATCCTACCTAGTAGACACCGAAAATGACCCCCGTTAAAATTTATATATATCTATATATATATATATATATATATATATATATATATATATGCATATATATATATATATATATATATATATGTGTCTGTTAACACGATAGCGGCCAGAGTTTTTGTTTTTTCGTCACGAAACTTGGTATATAGCATTCAATTAGCAAACGATTGAACGAGTTCGTTAACCACCAAAGTCGGTCCACCGGAAGGGGGGGTTTACCCCTAACCCAAAACACTTATTTGACTATGTCAGCCGTAATATTTGTTATATTTCAACGAAACTTGGTATTCTTAGTGGTAATATAGAGAGAAAAGTGAGATATAAAAATGAACTAAATCGGTTCATTAGAAGGGGGGGTTTACTCCGGATCCACAATACCAATTCGGCACTACCAGCCGTGATTTTTGGTATATTTCGACGAAACTCGGTATTCGTAGTGGTAATCTACAGGTAAATATGTGTTGTAAAAATAAACTAAATCGGTTTATTAGAAGGGGGGGGGGGTTTACTCCGGACCCAAATTCCTAATATACTCATACCGGTCGTAATTTCTGCTGTATTGTAACGCAACGCGGTATACGTCGTGGGTAACTCATGAGAAAGAAGTGTTGTAAAAATGAGCTGAATCGATCAATCGGAAAGCGGGGGTTTAATTTGTAATATATTTGAATAGAAAAGCCAGCAGTCGTAGGTTCACAAAGCCGCCGCAAGGAGCACTTTCTACCACTAGAGTGACTGTATCCTGTTCCTGCGTTAGATCAAAATACGATAATATGAGGATTTTTGTATTTATTACGTAGTGTAGTAGGTACCATGTGTAAACATAACTCTGGATGCAAATTAATAATTGATCAGTTACTCATTACAAAATGAGAACTATTCACGTTCTTATTTTATTTATGTAGGATATTTTAAGCAAACTGTTCTGGAAAGCAGTCTACACTACCCAAATTCTGAGGAAAGTGCTTAGTTATGCAGCTCCTGCGTGACGGACTTTTGACATGATATCTTTTCTACGATGCACCCAAAAATGTCTGTTATAAGGCTGTAGAGAATTTCATTCATCGTGTAATCTGAAATTTGGCGACAACTGTTGACTAATGTATATTTAAATTTCTCACCATTCACAGGCAGCGTATTGTCCGAAATATGTTATACACCTGTGGCGGATGGAATTCAAGATTGGTCAACACAAAGACATTGTTGACTTCGGTATCAAAGACTGCGTGGTTTGGCCAGTCCTTGGATCACTGCGACAACCTTTCTATCGAACGAAGAATTAGTGGGAAAAAAGAAGAAAATTTTCGATTAGGTGAAGACATAATTTTATTCAAGATAAAGTAAGAGTAGGTAATTGTCCAGATTGGTTCCATTGTCCAAAAGCTAACCTTACCCAAGACAACAATAAATGCTCCTCCCCAAACAATCCATTCATAGTACAAGTTGTAAACAAGATAAATGGAGCGAAGTTACGGAAGTAGAAAGTACCAATATATAACAGGGAAGAGGAAGCAACGAGGTACAATAACCTATGTAATTAGAGCTGGCATTGGATCGATACTAGACTTCTATTCTCTATGGAGGGTCGGCTCCTACCTCTTTGTATTCCTGGGTGGCCATCTTGGACCAATACACGGCCTTCTGGAATTATGCACCTCTTTACAATTTATTAATCATGAACGATTCATTATAACACCACCGAGCGCATTTCCTTGTGGATTATCTCATCACGGGCTATATTAGTTACGACGTTAGGACCCTGAGACTGATCCAAAGCCTTAGCCTGCACCTACATTGGACCCGTATTGCTCCCGATCCGATCCCGTTTCGTTTGATCGAAAGCGGCCGATGTGACTGCCTACATTGGTCTCGACCCGATCCGATCCGATTTAGTCACAGTTCGTCAGTAATGACCTCGTAGTGAAGTGAAAATGAGTGATTAATTTAAGGAATACCACCTAAAAAGCATATAAACGTTCTATGAGGTTGAATGTTGGAGGTAGGAGAAGTATTGGTATTCATATTTTAAGATTATTTATAAGAAAGTTAGCCATAGCCAACGGCCATAGCCACGTTGAATGCACCGGTTCCCGTAGATCACCGAAGTTATGCAACGTCGTGGTCGGAACCTGAATGGGCATTAATAGCCCTAATGTTGATACGCCGTTAAAAAAAAAGAAAAAAAAAAGTTAGCTAGAAGGTTATAAGCATTGGAGAGGTTATAAACATTGGAAGGTTATAGACGTTGGATGGTTATAAACCTCTTTCCACGCAATTTAATAAACAAGGGAAACAAAAAACAAAAATGTGAATTGACAAAGTTGTTCTAAATTTTATTTCCTTCGATTTACAAAAAAAATTCATTGAGACGGTTAAGATTTAGAACCTGTAGACCTTTTTAAAACACAATATGTGGGTTGGCGCCATTTTGTTTCGTCGGTCCGAAATCGGTCTAGAAAAAAACATGTTTGAATGGCCAAGAATCGGCGGCCGTTGGATTGGACCGGATCGGATAGGGTCGGGACCAATGTAGGCACCTCCATTGAGATGCATGTGTTTGTTTTTCTTCCGACAGTCGGTGGCTAATGGACATGGGCGTATATAGAAAATAATTTCGGAGGGGGCTGGGAAAATTTCGGGGGGGGGGGGGCTGAGACCATTTCCGGTGTATGGAATACTAACAATTTAGATCTTGGAAGAGTTTTAGCCAACTTAAACGCTATTACACCCAAAATAGAATATGTTTTATGAACTAAATTATCTTATTTAATTTATTTTTATGAGTTTTATTTTTATGCAGCCCCCCTCATCCCCCCCCCCCCTTATATAAGCCCATGCTATTGGATCGGATAGGAACGGGTCCAGTGTAGGTGCCCCCTTAAAGTGGTTCATATTGCTGTAATACTATGTAGCGAGCCAAACAAAATTCTATAATAATAATAAAATTAAATAAACTATGAATTATGTAAAGTTAAACGGTCGGTAAACTTATTATCTTGTCGTGCAAGGCCCATTCAGGTTTTAGCGCGGTTCCTTCCCTACAAATTTGTGTTTGCAAGGTGGTGTGTTTCTAGTTTTTTGTGTTTATATGTATATATGTATCTATATAGAGGGTAACCCCAAATTTAAATGGCTAACCTTCAGGAGTGTATAGGAGACCGACAAACTAAGACAAAAAGTCATTTAGAGAATTGCTCGTTTTTGCTTCGTTTGCAGAAAATCACAAAACAAGTTTTCATATTTGTACTTGTTTATTTGAATTTTTAATGAAAGTAAATTGTTATTGCGCATTGTTTTGAGATACAAATAACTAAATTTCAATCTCTTGACGGCGAAGCAGAAAGTTTATTCTGTAACAATCAACTCAAGACAGCAATCAAGAGACCGAATCATAGATGAAGTGCACCAAATATCGTCAGAACAGTGTCTAGCTGCACTTTATCAATTCAGTGCTAGATATAATTCAGTGCTAGATATAATGCATAATAAAATATAATAAAATAGAAGATAACATAAAACAAAAAAGAAGTTTTTTCCTTGCATTTTTCTTTGATACAAGAATAACACAATGGCGCTAGAATGATATGTATTCTAGTTTTTCTCTGAGTTATTTGCATATGCTTTTTAATATTTTCATATAAATTAGCTGCATTCCTTACTTCTATTCCTCCTACCAATAATATATATATATATATATATATATATATATATATATATATATATATATATATATGCTTTAAGCTGCCAAAGTTTCTTTTCGTGGTGTTCAGCGTCGTTAGTAGCTTTCTAGGACGTTCCGACTAGACGTTTCAGAACTCATGGCTCTCGTTTATATGCAGGGTGTCCCGCAAATGTCTAGTCATACTGTGGGAGGTGATAGAGAACCTTTAGGGGAACAAAAAATGTTCTATGTCGATTTTCCGAATTCTCACACATAAGGGAGAAAACGTCGTTTTATTGTTTTATCGAGACAAACGTGGTTTTTAGAAGAATAATCGTTGTAGCTCCGGCCCAGATGGTTCTACTAGAAAGAAAGTGAAACCAATCGAAAGCTGAGTAAATTTACAATAAGACTAGTTGATAGTAAACGTAAAAATGAATGAATGTAAGTATGTATATCTTACCAAAAGAAAGCTATTCTAAATTTCCTGACATTTTCTTGATATTACTTACCAGCACAAGAGTAAATAAATAAAATACACATTTATTTTGAATTAGTTAATTACAGTAACAAATACTGGGTCCAGGAGGTGGCCATTAATGAACCCCAACCATACATTAACCTGAAAAATTATTATTTTTACATAGATCAAGCATTTGAACACACTATTACAGGACTATCTACATATGACTACACATTTACGGGACACCCTGTATATGTGTATATATATAAATACAAACAAACAAACTCAGCCTTACCCCACCAAATGACGGAGGTGATCGACAGACCCTGCTTGTTGAGGGTTCCACTCGAGTTCCCAGTGGTAATTTCAACCACAGATCATTACAGCAGGCCATCTTTCTTTCAAGGACCTAAATATACTTCGTATTTATTGGATGGCTGGCGAATCGAATACTCCAATTTACTACGTTTTACGAAACCACTTCGTATTTTATGAAATTTTGAAAAAAAATAAACCTCGCCAAAAAAGATATGTTGGGTTCGTTAGTCAGCAGGATCCGCCACCCGCAACGGTCTTAGACGAAATTATTCTTATTTCGGTGTATGGAATACTAACAATTTAGATCTTGGAAGAGTTTTAGCCAACTTGAACGCTATTACACCCAAAATAGAATATGTTTTATGAACTAAATTATCTTATTTAATTTATTTTTATGAGTTTTATTTTTAAGCAGCCCCCCTCATCCCCCCCCCCCCCTTATATAAGCCCATGCTATTGGATCGGATAGGAACGGGTCCAGTGTAGGTACCCCCTTAAAGTGGTTCATATTGCTGTAATACTATCTAGCGAGCCAAGCAAAATTCTATAATAATAATAAAATTAAATAAACTATGAATTATGTAAAGTTAAACGGTCGGTAGACTTATTATCTTGTCGTGCAAGGCCCATTCAGGTTTTAGCGCCCTCCTAAATTCAGGTTTTAGGTTCCTCCTTCCCTACAAATTTGTGTTTGCAAGGTGGTGTGTTTCTAGTTTTTTGTGTTTATATGTATATATGTATCTATATAGAGGGTAACCCCAAATTTAAATGGCTAACCTTCAGGAGTGTATAGGAGACCGACAAACTAAGACAAAAAGTCATTTAGAGAATTGCTCGTTTTTGCTTCGTTTGCAGAAAATCACAAAACAAGTTTTCATATTTGTACTTGTTTATTTGCATTTTTAATGAAAGTAAATTGTTATTGCGCATTGTTTTGAGATACAAATAACTAAATTTCAATCTCTTGACGGCGAAGCAGAAAGTTTATTCTGTAACAATCAACTCAAGACAGCAATCAACAAGTACGTTTCTTGTTTCTTCTGAGTAATGTTTGGTTTCCAAGCATGGGCTTATATAAGGGGGGGGGCTGAGGGGGCTGCAGCCCCCGCAAATTTTGATTCGATCGGTAAGAATTTTATAAAAATCGTAAATATAAATTAAATAAGATCATTTAGTTCATAAAAAATAATCTATTTCGGGTTTAATAGCGTTTAAGTTGGCTAAAACTCTTCCAAGATCCAAATAGTTAGTATTCCATACACCGGGAATGGTCTCAGCCCCCCCCCCAATTTTCTCAGCCCCCCCCCCAATTTTCTCAGCCCCCTCCGAAATTATTTCCTATATACGCCCATGTTTCCAAGTTAGACATTTATCAAGTAAGGGAGAAATAGATCGTCTGAGGGGAAAGGTAAAAGAAGGTCCAAAGCGAGTCCAGTGTCATGATGGAATCGCATCAACCAAAAAGAAGGTCCAAAGCGAGTCCAGTGTCATGATGGAATCGCATCAACCAAAAAGAAGGTCCAAAGCGAGTCCAGTGTCATGATGGAATCGCATCAACCAATAACCATCGAATTGCTTAAACTGAATAGGAAACTTCTTATCACTTTGAATTGTTTCGTAACACTTCGAATATGAAAAAGTCCGATTCGCAGGAACTGCGTCTTCTTAGCGCGGTTCCGTTCTTATCTCTAGTGTTTATGAAGGCATAGAATAGAAAAAGTTATTACTTTGTTTAGATCAATAGCGAAACAGCTATCCAAATGAAATCTCAAACAAACCAGTCTTGAAAGGTCTTTGTTGATTTACAATCATACCTGTATGGGTCAGCTCTCCCATAAGTCGGGCAGAAAGGCCTCCGCTCAGAGGCATTTGGAAAGCCTTGGGATCTCTCTCTTTAAACGCTACATTTCTAACAATAAATTGATCTTCTTATTTTACTTAATCTGTTTTATTGTCAAATACATTATCTGACTATAAGCAATTTAAAAATAACAAGGAATAAAACAGACAAAAAGAAAAGTTCGAATAAGCGAAATCAATTACTTAAAAGTTTTAAGCACTTATTTCTCCGATTTACATCGCTTATTCAAAACTTTCTTTAAAACCATTCTTGTAGACCATTTAGTAAGCTTTCGAATGGTAACCTTTCGCTTCCCAAGATTTTCAACCGTTTTCGAGATATTAAGAAATTATACGAAGTTCCCAAAACTTTTTATTATTTCTGACAACAGAAAATTGGTCTCATTTTACCTATCCTGTTTTACACACACATACATTTTCCTTACAAATACAACATAAGAAATTACAAAAATAAAAATCAATAAAAAACCAAGGGAAAGAGACAAAAATTACAAAAAGAACGACAAAATCCCGTTCATAAGAACAAAACAGACGTATTTGAAGTTTTAAGCACTTATTTCTCCGATTGACATAACCTAATCAAAAAGTCCGATTCGCAGGAACTGCGTCATCTTAGCGCGGTTCCGTTCTTATCTCTAGTGTTTATGAAGGCATAGAATAGAAAAAGTTATTACTTTGTTTAGATCAATAGCGAAACAGCTATCCAAATGAAATCTCAAACAAACCAGTCTTGAAAGGTCTTTGTTGATTTACAATCATACCTGTATGGGTCAGCTCTCCCATAAGTCGGGCAGAAAGGCCTCCGCTCAGAGGCATTTGGAAAGCCTTGGGATCTCTCTCTTTAAACGCTACATTTCTAACAATAAATTGATCTTCTTATTTTACTTAATCTGTTTTATTGTCAAATACATTATCTGACTATAAGCAATTTAAAAATAACAAGGAATAAAACAGACAAAAAGAAAAGTTCGAATAAGCGAAATCAATTACTTAAAAGTTTTAAGCACTTATTTCTCCGATTGACATCGCTTATTCAAAACTTTCTTTAAAACCATTCTTGTAGACCATTTAGTAAGCTTTCGAATGGTAACCTTTCGCTTCCCAAGATTTTCAACCGTTTTCGAGATATTAAGAAATTATACGAAGTTCCCAAAACTTTTTATTATTTCTGACAACAGAAAATTGGTCTCATTTTACCTATCCTGTTTTACACACACATACATTTTCCTTACAAATACAACATAAGAAATTACAAAAATAAAAAGCAATAAAAAACCAAGGGAAAGAGACAAAAAGAACGACAAAAACCCGTTCATAAGAACAAAACAGACATATTTGAAGTTTTACGCACTTATTTCTCCGATTGACATAACCTAATCAAAAATAGTTTTAGAATCATTTTTGTAGAGAATTTAGTAAGCTTTCAAATAGTTTCAATCCACTTACCACGATTTCCCAACCGTGTTCGAGATAATAATGAAAGTATACGAAGTTTCCAAAACTTTTCATGTCTGTTCATAAAATATTTTATTCTAACCCTTCCTTAACTCCAAACGTAACATAACTTTCAACATACTAGTTTTAATGAAAGTAGAACATGCAGATAATGTTTCAACTGAATCCCGTTATTCTAAGTACCCAAACCAAAAACGGTATTCAAAAACTATTTTTCCAATTTTCTCAACAACGGTTAAAGCTATCGCCTTGAAAATGGTTTCATTCGTTTTCCTAGCCCAAGAAGCCTATAAAACGAGTACTTACAAGCTTATGAACTCAAAAACGTAAGCGTTACGATTTTTTCTGCGCGAATTTCGCCCCAAACGCCATCTTCCAGTGGGCGGATTTTGCTGGTTAACGAACTTGACCTTTCAAATTGGACGACAGATTTTTGTACCAAATTTCATCAAAATCGGACCATTCGTCTTCTATTTAGAGAGCGAACAGACAAATATATATATATATATATATATATATAAATAAATATATACATATATATATATATACAAATTTGAACCACCGTTATTTTCGGTTTCTAGGGGTTCTGAAACGCAAAATTTTCTAGTCGGCACTTCCGGATCGTTTCATTGTATCAACCTTATAAGCGGGGTTCCTCCCTATGGGGGAGGGAGGAACCGCGCTAAAAATAGTTTTAGAATCATTTTTGTAGAGAATTTAGTAAGCTTTCAAATAGTTTCAATCCACTTACCACGATTTCCCAACCGTGTTCGAGATATTAATGAAAGTATACGAAGTTTCCAAAACTTTTCATGTCTGTTCATAAAATATTTTATTCTAACCCTTCCTTAACTCCAAACGTAACATAACTTTCAACATACTAGTTTTAATGAAAGTAGAACATGCAGATAATGTTTCAACTGAATCCCGTTATTCTAAGTACCCAAACCAAAAACGGTATTCAAAAACTATTTTTCCAATTTTCTCAACAACGGTTAAAGCTATCGCCTTGAAAATGGTTTCATTCGTTTTCCTAGCCCAAGAAGCCTATAAAACGAGTACTTACAAGCTTATGAACTCAAAAACGTAAGCGTTACGATTTTTTCTGCGCGAATTTCGCCCCAAACGCCATCTTCCAGTGGGCGGATTTTGCTGGTTAACGAACTTGACCTTTCAAATTGGACGACAGATTTTTGTACCAAATTTCATCAAAATCGGACCATTCGTCTTCTATTTAGAGAGCGAACAGACAAATATATATATATATATATATATATATATATATATATATATATATATATATATAAATATATACATATATATATATATATATATATACAAATTTGAACCACCGTTATTTTCGGTTTCTAGGGGTTCTGAAACGCAAAATTTTCTAGTCGGCACTTCCGGATCGTTTCATTGTATCAACCTTATAAGCGGGGTTCCTCCCTATGGGGGAGGGAGGAACCGCGCTAAAAGAACAGAAACGAGAAGTTTTGGATCTTTCGTGAAGAGTATCTTCTTGGAGACTGTGTGATGTTGCATTCTTTGAAGATGACCAGTCCAACGCAATCTTCCAATGAGATGGCACCTGGAGATGATAGGCTATTTGTAGAAGGAGTTAAGGGTTCCGTTGGCACTGTTATTGTTTATGCATCTTTAATTACACAGGCACACAAAATAAAAAAAGTGGTATTTTCCAACGACCCCATAAATATATTCTCATGTATTTCCAGGTCTGTTTCACCCCAGCGGCGCAAAATCCAGGTATTTTCGAGGACAAATATGTTTATTTGGCAAAAAACTAATCTGAGTCAAAAATACAGTTTTGCAAAATAGACATATTTGTCCTTGAAATGGCCTTGATTTTGCGCCTATGGGGTGAAACAGACCTCGGATTCAAATCCAGCAACCCACAAAACCATGGAAGCTCTAGTTATTTCTTCTTAAAAGACTTCATACGAAATTTGAGCTTCAAACGCTCTTAAGCCTTAACGTGATGGGTGAAACGGTCTCCGGATTCGGATTCAGCCTATCGAAATACATAAGAATATATATATAAGGTGTCTTTGTAAAT
The DNA here is from genome assembly GCA_946811695.1 of Gonocerus acuteangulatus. NCBI lineage: Eukaryota > Metazoa > Arthropoda > Insecta > Hemiptera > Coreidae > Gonocerus > Gonocerus acuteangulatus. The sequence goes on along the minus strand of OX328125.1, from coordinate 110,663,073 downwards.
ATTTTGTGTCTGTGTTATCAATGTATTAACTGTATTTACAAAATAAAGCCTTTGTAAATATTTTGTGTCTGTGTTATCAATGTATTAACTGTATTTACAAAATAAAGCCTTTGTAAATATTTTGTGTCTGTGTTATCAATGTATTAACTGTATTTACAAAATAAAGCCTTTGTAAATATTTTGAGTCTGTGTTATCAATGTATTAACTGTATTTACAAAATAAAGCCTTTGTAAATATTTTGTGTCTGTGTTATCAATGTATTAACTGTATTTACAAAATAAAGCCTTTGTAAATATTTTGTGTCTGTGTTATCAATGTATTAACTGTATTTACAAAATAAAGCCTTTGTAAATATTTTGTGTCTGTGTTATCAATGTATTAACTGTATTTACAAAATAAAGCCTTTGTAAATATTTTGTGTCTGTGTTATCAATGTATTAACTGTATTTACAAAATAAAGCCTTTGTAAATATTTTGTGTCTGTGTTATCAATGTATTAACTGTATTCACAAAATAAAGCCTTTGCATTTATTATGAATTGTAACAATTGAAGTAAATCTTATTTTAAAAATCCCTAAGAATTTTCCGTACAACCCAATGGAACCTGACGATCCTGTTTCTGCGAATCGTTTTTTTTTTGTTGTTTTTTTCTCGAACGGTCGTTCACGATTTCTTTTTAAGTTGATCTTAAGAAAAAATCGACAGATATATCACCACCCTTGCGATTATGACTCTGTAATTACCTACCGTCTAATGAAAAGTATGCTGAGGACATGAAGTTCCACGCTTTAAAATACAAAGTCACTCTTTAATTAAGTTAAGACGTAGTTTGTTTTGTGGTAACTCATAAAATCGCAATTTTGGATAATTATGAGTTTTTCATTGATCTTTTTGAGGAGAGCTACGAATACCTTGACTATAAAAAATGCCTATTGTGCAGAAAACGAATCCCTATGCCATGATACGCCATACCTAGACAATCCTGCATCAAACATACTTGCAGCCTTTCGGTGTCGATCGAGTCTAGTCGTAACGACATTGAGGTAGGTCCCAACAGTTCATGTTTGTGCACCCCTGTTTTAGGGGAGTGATTTTATGTCCCATGTAACGCGAGAAGTCTAAGGGTGCGTTTACATCTGATAGTTATTGCAGGATATTTATGTCAGACAGAAATTTTAAGTAATGTAAACTGTAAACAATTTATGTATGAGATATATATTTCTATCAGGAGCAATAAGGGTGTGTTTACATCTGACACTTCTCGCAGGAAATATATCTCAGGTGTTGGATATAGTAATTATGATAATTATCCATCCGACACCTGAGATATATATTTCTATCAGGAGCAATAAGGGTGTGTTTACATCCTACACTTATCGCAGGAAATATATCTCAGGTGTTGGATATAATAATTATGATAATTATCTATCCGACACCTGGGATATATATTTCTATCAGGAGCAATAAGGGTGTGTTTACATCTGACACATCTTGCAGGAAATATATCTCAGGTGTTGGAAATATCAATTATGATAATTATCCATCCGACACCTGAGATATATATTTCTATCAGGAGCAATAAGGGTGTGTTTACATCGGACACTTGTCGGAGGAAATATATCTCAGGTGTCGGATATAATAATTATGATAATTATCCATCCGACACCTGAGATATATATTTCTATCAGGAGCAATAAGGGTGTGTTTACATCCTACACTTATCGCAGGAAATATATCTCAGGTGTTGGATATAATAATTATGATAATTATCTATCCGACACCTGGGATATATATTTCTATCAGGAGCAATAAGGGTGCGTTTACATCTGACACTTCTTGCAGGAAATATATCTCAGGTGTTGGTAATAGTAATTATGATAATTATCCATCCGACACCTGAGATATATATTTCTATCAGGAGCATTCAGGTGTGTTTACATCTGACACTTATCGGAGGAAATATATCTCAGGTGTCGGATATAATAATTATGATAATTATCCATCCGACACCTGAGATATATATTTCTATCAGGAGCAATAAGGGTGTGTTTACATCTGACACTTCTTGCAGGAAATATATCTCAGGTGTCGGATATAATAATTATGATAATTATCCATCCGACACCTGAGATATATATTTCTATCAGGAGCAATAAGGGTGTGTTTACATCTTACACTTATCGCAGGAAATATATCTCAGGTGTTGGATATAATAATTATGATAATTATCTATCCGACACCTGAGATATATTTCCTGCGAGAAGTGTCAGATGTAAACGCACCCTAAGAACGAAGGGCGAGTTCATCTCGGCGGTGGGGCACTCGACTCATATCCTCACTGAAAAAAGGTTTTCTTGTAGTGTCGTCATTGTAGGGTCAGAATCGGACTACCATACAGTCCCTAAATTGACCACGACTTGATTCCTGCAAAGGGGGAAGTCAGGCGGTCGTAGCGTTGTACAATCTCGCTTGAATACCGTACGTTCAAGAATCGTATACCAATACAGCATGTCCATCTCTGGAGCATGGGCTTATATAAGGGGGTGGCTGAGGGGGCTGCAGCCCCCCCCCCCCCCGAATTTTTGATTATTCCACAAACATACGTCGCCCTGTCTTTTTCTTCGGAGGTGGTTTTTCCATTGTTGCTTCTTGTTTCTTGGGAATTTTCTTAACAAAAATTGTTTTTTTTATCAGAAGGAAGCGACGGAATGCTTTTTCTGGCCTGCAAATGTCCATTCATCAGCTGAAATGCAAGATTCTTGCTGTGGTTGTGTGGAGCAGTCCGTGCGCCATCAACCTCTTCGAACGGTTTACAAGATGTAACTGAGGAATGCATGAAAGGGTAGAACGCCACTCGTCACTGTAGGCGTGGTAGGGTTTCTTTGGAATACCTGAGGTCTGTGGGACGTAGGGTTTCCCGGCAATTTCTAACAATACGATATGCCAGCGCGACTGCTGGAGGGTTAATAGCGTTTTAGTTAGCAAACTATTCCATGTTCTGTTGTCAGTATTCCAAACTCCCCGATGGCTCCTAGCCCCCCCCCCCAAAATAATTTCCTATTTACGCCAATGCTCTGTGGGTTTTCAGACTGCTTGTTTGTTTTGTCATTTTTTAGTCTAAATAACGTTATTTTGTAAGACCTGTAATGAAGTAGAAGACATCGCCCATATTTTCAACACTTGCAGAAGATACTCCTCAGCCAGACAGACAATGCTTCAAGATACAGACTATCGGTACTACTTGGCAGGAAACAAAGATAGACTGTTTGTTAACGTTGTTAAATTTTATTAAGGAGAATAACCTAGTATTGTAAATTGTAAATAATTGTTCATACATTTAGTTACTCATAATGGTTATGGGTTTGTAACTTGAAACCAATAAACGATTTAAAAAAACAAAAAAAAAACGTTATTTTGTATTGTAAACCTTATGTATAAAATTACTTCAGTTGAACTAAAATTTTACTCTGCTTTCCAGGAACATTTCAACTCTATATTTTATGGAAAATAATAATCATGTAATTGTAAATGCCTGTTAACGAATGATTTATTCCGTAGGATTCTAGTTTTACATAATATTGTTATCCTGCTGACAATAAGGAATGCTAGGAAGTTGGGTAATAACTCCGTAATTCCTGAAATAGTTACATCTTGTCCTTCGTAGCTTTAATAGAATCAATTCTATTTCTGGTTAATAAAATTATTAAATCAACATTAGTTTCTTGTTCTCTCTTAATCTTCATTAAGTAACAGTTATAACTAGTTCAGTACGGTCCGTCCACTAACAAACGTTTTGGTAAACACTTGTTGAGCAGTTTACACGATCCGACAAGGGACAACTGCTTTGTAGAATGGTGTTTGAGAGAGGAGGAGCTTACATGTCCCTTAGTAAATAGGATCCCCCAAAAACTAACGTTCATAAAAAGGCCAAGTTCCAGACTCCTCCCAAAAACTAACGTTCATAAAAAGGCCAAGTTCCAGACTCCTCCCAAAAACTAACGTTCATAAAAAGGCCAAGTTCCAGACTCCTCCCAAAAACTAACGTTCATAAAAAGGCCAAGTTCCAGACTCCTCCCAAAAACAGTTTGCCTATGAAAGCTATGACATCATGGAATTGGAGCAAGTTTTAGGCTTTTAATACCTCCAAGAACCTAATAATACTCTCTCACTTATTTGTGCAATTCCAACTGGCAACTTGGCCAGTTTTCGTTAAATGATGGCCACAAACATAACAATCGGATTTATTATAAAATGTCTGGCATTTAAAGATTCTGGCCCTTAGGGTAACGATTCAGAATTATTCTAAACTCATTGATGACTTAAATCAATCGGGTTTGTATGAACTCTGTGGAAGATAAAGCGGCCATGGCCGTATATAATTTATGGAAAAGTGGCCATGTTGGAAATGCACAAATAATTGAGAGGGTATTATTTGGTTCTTGAGAAGGTATTAAGATCCTAAAACTTGGCCCATAACTGTCATAGGCAAATAGTTTTTGGGAGGGGCCTAAACTTGTCCACTTTATTTCCTACTTTTTTTTGTGGGGGGGGGGGGGTACCCCGGACCCAAAACACTAATTTGGCCATGCCAGCCGTAGTTTATGTTATGTTTCAACATAACTCGTTATTCTTTTTGGCATTTGAAGAGAAAAATACGTCGTAAAAATAAACTAAATCCGTTCATTAGGAGGGGGTAACTCCGGAGCGAATTAATTTGCTCATACCGGTAGTAATTTCTTTTGTATTGTAACAAAACTCGGAATACGTCTTGGTTATCTAATTAGAAAGAAGTGTTATAAAAATGAACTAAATCGGTCTATCGTAAGAGGGGTTAACTTTGTACTATGTTTGAATAGAACTTTCCAGTGAATTTATTGGCAAAGCTGCCGCTAGGAGTGCCTCTGTCTTCATATTACTTCTCACATCTACCGTTAGGGGTGCTGTATCCCGTTCCTGCCTCAGACCAAAATACGAAAATGTGAAGTTCTCGTGTATTTATTAAGTAGTTTAGTACCGCGCATATACAAAAATCCGCTAGGAAATTTACTAAAAAATTAATAATTAAAATAATTTGATTGAGTTGCTCATTACAAATGTAAAATAACAGAACTATTCATGTTTTTATTTTATTTATGTAGGTTATTTTAAGCAAATTATTCAGGAATGCACTCGACACTACCGAAATCCTTAGGAAAATGCTTAGTTATTCAGCTCCTGCGTTACGGACTTTTTTTTAAATTTTATTTTATGTTTTAAACGATTTTGCCTTAAGCACCGCCATATATCAAGAAGATATACACCGTTCCCCCTTGGTGTAGAAGGTTCGATCTCTGAAGGATTGTTGAGGGTTCTTGTCCCAGCTGAAGGTTAGTCAGCAAACTTTGCGGTCGCACGATCTCTTTGCGTCATTGTAAGCAAATTGCTCCAAATAGGAGAGCCATCTTCCCACGGAGCGGGCTATTAAATACAAAAAAATGTTGACTAAATAAACGCCAGGCAGCGATACATCATCAAACTCTAAACACAAAATCATTCTCGAATTAACTATTTTAGTTCTACTTAAACCTGATGCTCGACACATTGTATGGTCGGCATTGTTCACTTGGAGTGCATTTGCTCTGCGTATTAAAGTGAATTTGATATGCTTCGTTACTGATAAAAGTCCGTCACGCAGGAGCTGCATAACTAAGGACTTTCCTCAGAATTTGGGTAGTGTAGACTGCATTCCAGAATAATTTGCATAAAATAACCTATATAAATAAAACAAAAAACATTAATAGGTCTGCTCTTTTACATTTGTAATTAGCAGCTCAATCAAATTATATGAATTACTAGCTGTTACCTGGCGTGCCATGCTACACCTACTTTCTGCATATAGAAAAGCCTAAATAAATTAAAAACCAAATAAGTATTATTGTAACTGTAACTGTTTCGAACCCGTGACCTCCCAACTGTGAGTCCTAGACGACTTTGACATAACCTATAACACCCCCGTATCAAGACATACATGTATGCCAAGTTTGGTAAAAATTGGTCTAACGGTGTGGATTTTTAATAAAAAAACAACATACAGACAACAGCTGGTAGACGTTATTGACCTGACCTATGACAATCCCCTGATCAAGACCAACCTGTGTGCCCAGTTTGATCACAACCTGTGAAACGGTGTGGGTTTGTATAAAGAACAAACATACAGACAGACAGCTGGTAGAGATTTTTGACCTAGCTTACGGCACCCTCCAGATTAGGATCTACCTGTGTACCGAGTTTAGTCATAATCGGACGAACGGTGTGGATTTGTATAAGGGACGAACATACAGACAGACAGCTATAAGACGTTTTTGACCTAGCCTACGACAATCCCCAGATTAAGATCTACACGTGTACGAGTTTAGTCAAAATCGGACGAACAATGTGGATTTGTATAAGGGACAAACATACCGACAGACAGCTGGTAGACGTTTTTGACTTAGCCTACGACACTCCCCAGATGAAGATCTACATGTGTACCGAGTTTAGTAAAAATCGGACGAACGGTGTGGAGACGGTACCGAGTTTGGATTTGTATAAAGCACAAGCATACAGACAGACAGCTGGTAGATTTTTTTGACCTAGCCTAGGAGATTTCCCGTATCAAGACCTACCTGTGTGCCAAGTTTGGTTAAAATCGGTCAAACGGTGTGGATTTGTACAAGGAACAAACAGACAGAAAAACATACAGACACGTGATTTTTATATATATAGATTAATTTCCTTGCAGCGTTTTGTGCATGCGTGATACTAAACCACTTAATAAATACACAAAAACTTCACATTTTTGTCATCTGGTTTATTTTAACAACACATTTTTCTCTGCAGATTCCCACAACGAATACAAAGTTTCGTTGCAATACAACCAAAGTGACGGCTGCTCTGGGCAAATAACTACTTTGGCTCCGGAGTAAACCCCCCCCCCCCTCCAGATGGACTGATTTTTCTGGTTAACGAACACGGTCAATCTTTTGCTAGTGGAATGCTATATACCAAGTTTCGTGGCGAAAAACCAAAAACCCTGGTGTTTATCGTGTTAAGAGAAACACGCATATATGTAATTTTAACGGGGGCCATTTTGTGTGTCTACTAGGTAGAATCGATAAAGATTTGAAGAAATTCCGTCATGAATGCAACCTGTGCAATAGCTACATTCCTTCGGAGGAAAGTGCTAAAAAGCTCTTTTTAAAATAATTTCCTACCTATAAGAATGAGAAAAATATATGCTGAAGCATTCTAACGGATTATCAAGGTTTCTAGATAGTTATCATTATGCAATAGTTGTGAGGTTCGATACCCATAGTCATTACGATACTTTCTCCAGATAGGAGATAGAGGTCAGGAGGAAGTCCCGATATCGTCGGAGGATCGAGGTCTTCATGCGGAGGATATCGACCTAGTAGAAGGCGAGTTTTTTTCATTATTTTCCATTTATGTATGTTTTTTTTTATTGAAAGCCTTTGAGAAAGGCCGTGAAAGAGAAGATACGCCTGTAGTTATTGGCAGGGAGCCTTTGAGTAAGGCCGAAGATGGGAAGATTTTGATTTAGAACGGGTTTTTGTCTTTGTTTAGCGAACTTATGAATTGTTTTTTTTTTAATTGCATTTAGCTTTAAAATGAGTAATTTAGCGAACGCTCTGACAGAGGACGGAGTAATTTCAGCAAAGGGGCACCTACATTGGACCCGATCCGATCCTACCCGATAGCCACCGACTGTTAGGAGAAAAACAAACGCAGGCATCTCAATGGGGGTCCCGACCAGACCCGATCCGATGGCCACCAATTCTCAGCCGTTCAAACTTGTTTGTTTCTCGGCCGGACCGAGGAATCAAAATGGTGCCAAACACATATGGTGTTTCAAAACAAGGGCGTATATAAGGGGGGCTGCAGCCCCTCCCCCGAACTTTTGATTTGTAAAAATTTCATAAAACCCTTAAAAGTAAATTAAATAAGATCATTTAGTTCATAAAAATATTCTATTTTGGGTTTAATAGCGTTTTAGTTGGCTAAAACTCTTCCAAGATCTAATTTGTTAGTATTCCATACACCGGAAGTGGTCTCAGCCCCCCCCCCCTAAATTTTTCCAGCCCCCTCCGAAATTATTTTCTACATACGCCCATGTTTTAAAAAAAAAAACTACAGTCTCTACATCTTAACCAATTTCAATGCATTTGTTTTTTAAATGAAAGCTAATAAAATTTAGAACAACTTTGTCAATTCACATTTTTGTTTTTTGTTTCTCTTGTTTATTTAATTGCGTCGAAAGATGTTTATAACCATCCAATGCTTATAACCTTCCAATATTTATAACTTTCCAGTGCTTATAACCTTGTAGCTACCTTTCTTATAAACAATTTTAAAATATGAATACTAATGCTTCTCTTACCTCTAACATTCAACCTAATCGAAGGTTTTTATGCTTATTCGGTGGCATTTCTTAAATTAATCACTAATTTTCACTTCAATACTAGTTTATTGCTGGCGAGCTGTGACTAAATCGGATCGGATCGGGTCGGGTCCGATGTAGGCAATCGCGTCGGCCGGTGTCTGCCGTTGTCGGTCAAACGATTCGGATCGGGAGAAATATGGGTCCAATGTAGGTACAGCCTTAGGATACTGCCAGTTTCCTGATGTGGCGCCTTAAATCTTCCTTCTCTTAGAGATCTTATTTTTTATTTCTCACGAAAGATAAAAACCTACCATAGCTACTTCCATTCCTTTACTAATGAAAGTCCGTCACGCAGGAGCTGCATAACTAAGCACTTTCATCAGAATTTGGGTAGTGTAGACTGATTTCCAGAACAATTTGCTTAAAATATCCTACATAAATAAAATAAAAACATGAATAGTTCTCTTTTAAATTTGTAATGAGTAACTGATCGATTATTAATTTGCTTCCAGAGTTATGTTTACACATGGTACCTACTACACTACTTAATAAATACAAAAAACCTCATATTATCGTATTTTGATCTAACGCAGGAACAGGATACAGTCACTCTAGTGGAAGAAAGCGCTCCTTGCGGCGGCTTTGTGAACCTATGTCTCGCGGGCTTTTCTATTGAAATATATTACAAATTAAACCCCCGCTTTCCGATTGACCGATTCAGCTCATTTTTACAACACTACTTTCTCATGAGTTACCCACGACGTATACCGCGTTTCGTTACAATACAGTAGAAATTACGACCGGTATGAGTATATTAAAAATTTGGGTCCGGAGTAAACCCCCCCCCCCCTTCTAATGAACCGATTTAGTTTATTTTTACAACACATATTTACCTGTAGATTACCACTACGAATACCGAGTTTCGTCGAAATATACCAAAAATCACGGCTGGTAGTGGCGAATTGGTATTGTGGGTCCGGAGTAAACCCCCCCTTCTAATGAACCGATTTAGTTCATTTTTATATCTCACTTTTCTGTCTATATTACCACTACGAATACCAAGTTTCGTTGAAATATAACAAATATTACGGCTGACATAGTCAAATTAGTGTTTTGGGTTCGGGGTAAACCCTCCCTTCCGGTGGATCGACTTTGGTGGTTAACGAACTCGTTCAATCGTTTTCTAATTGAATGCTATATACCAAGTTTCATGTCGAAAAAACAAAAACTCTGGCCGCTATCGTGTTAACAGACACACACACACATATATATATATAAATATGTATATATATAAATTTTAACGGGGGTCATTTTCGGTGTCTACTAGGTAGGATCGATAAAGATTTGAAGAAATTTTTCAAAAATTCTGTCATGAGTCCAACCTCAATAGCTACTTTCCTTCGGAGGAAAGTGCTAACAAAGCGGAACCGCGCTGAGATGACGCAGTTCAACATCTACAACACCAACCCAATCATCATCAAAATTGTACAAGAACTACTGAGACTAAAGGACCAACACACAATGGTAACAATGGTTTGGGTTGCTGGTCATGAGAACATCGGACAGTCTACATTAGCGGATGAACATGCAAAACTTGCTACTACAAGCCAACCGAATGACCAGCACTTACTTACAGTTTAAGACCTACAAATAACAATAACAGAAGCTATCCTGAATAGGTGGCATGCAACGTGGTATACCACTCAAGATAACCACCTAAGGGAAATAAAGAGCAATATACGACCATTCACGTCAAGCGAACAGAGAACAAGGCGTGACGAAGTTGTACTAACAAGACTGAGAATCGGACATACACGCCTCACTCACTCACACGAAACAAGACAAGCCAAGGTGTGAAGCATGCAACGTTCCTGTAACAGTGAAACACCTACTAACAGACTGCATGAAAAGAGACAACCTACAGGCACCGCATGACCTTAGCGAGCTGTTAGCAGATAGGAGCCTATATATTGATACCATACTGACATACTTAATGACCACGAATACGTACAATAAAATATAGTAATATTACAAATGACCCACGATCTTAATTCCCATCAAAATTTCTGATCTTACAATAATTGTCAACCTATTCATTTTTTTTTTTTTTTTTTTTTTTTTTTTTTTTTTTTTTTTTTTTTTTTTTTTTTTACTGTTATTTTAATTTTAATTTATGTTCGTTATTCCTTTATTTATTTTATTTTTTTATTTATTATTATTAATATTATTATTATTTTTATTTGTTATTTATGTTATTAATATTTTTTTATTTTATTTTATTTTTTTTTTATTTTTTTTTATATTTTATTTTTTTTTCTTATTTTTTCGGTTGGCCATCATATTATTAGACCAATTATTATACTAATCAAAGCCCCATGTTATCACCTATCATCGGATTATATTTAATTTTCAGATTATGACCAATTACTTTATTGTATTTCTTATTATTATTTATCTTCAACTTTTTTTTTATTGTTTTTATTTTTTGTTATTTAATAGAGCAGATCACCCTTGTTGCGAAGCTCTCGAAACGAATAAATAAATAATGTATCACCAAAATTAACGCGACTACATAATTTAGTGCAGTTTATTATAGCACGGTGCCCGTCATACTATAAGATATTCATCAATTGATAAGTAATCAAAGTATAATGTTTCTTGACATTGGGGCGCTCCGAACCAGTGTCAAGAAACAGTTAACGTAGAGATAAATCGTTATCTATAGGTTAGTAGCAACAGTAGTCTAACGAGTACAGATTAAAAATCGCTGTCAGTAATAAATGTACATTAAAATTTATGTTTCCAAGATGTCATTTTGAAACACCCATTATATTTGCGAGCATTACCAAGAAGTGTTCTAACTGATGGGTGAGGAGTTTGTGCAAGGGTTACCTCGGATGGACCATCACCAGGTATAGGGTAAACTCTATGAGGGACAAAGTCACAGTTGATTTCTAGCAATTCAAGGTCTGCCATCATAGTTGAAATGAAGCTCATATAGAAAAAATATTAAGAAATAAATACAATACGGTAACAGCTGACGTTTTATCGTCCTTGCAATGCTTGCTGCCTAGGCATGCCTGCTCTCTAACCCACTAAAAATTCAAACCCAAATAATTAAACATTTGAAGATCAAAAAATCCTTTCTTAGCGAGTATTGACATGCTAGAGAGAGTGTCCATGCCAAAATTTCAAATTTTTCTGTCAAGTGGTTTGGTCTGGGCGATGATAGGTCAGTGAGTGAGTGAGTCAGTGAGTGGTATTTGACAAACATATAGTAGAGACAATATATATGACCGTACTCCAGTTATAGTAGAGACAATACATATAGACCGCACTCCAGTTATAGTAGAGACAATACATATGACCGTACTCCAGTTATAGTAGAGACAATACATATGACCGTACTCCAGTTATAGTAGAGACAATACATATGACCGTACTCCAGTTATTGTAGAGACAATACATATGACCGTACTCCAGTTATAGTAGAGACAATACAAATGACCGTACTCCAGTTATTGTAGAGACAATACATATGACCGTACTCCAGTTATAGTAGAGACAATACATATGACCGTACTCCAGTTATTGTAGAGACCACACATATGACCGTACTCCAGTTATAGTAGAGACAATACATATGACCGTACTCCAGTTATTGTAGAGACAATACATATGACCGTACTCCAGTTATAGTAGAGACAATACATATGACCGTACTCCAGTTATTGTAGAGACAATACATATGACCGTACTCCAGTTATTGTAGAGACAATACATATGACCGTACTCCAGTTATAGTAGAGACAATACATATGACCGTACTCCAGTTATAGTAGAGACAATACATATGACCGTACTCCAGTTATTGTAGAGACAATACATATGACCGTACTCCAGTTATTGTAGAGACAATACATATGACCGTACTCCAGTTATAGTAGAGACAATACATATGACCGTACTCCAGTTATTGTAGAGACCACACATATGACCGTACTCCAGTTATAGTAGAGACAATACATATGACCGTACTCCAGTTATAGTAGAGACAATACATATGACCGCTCTCCAGTTATCTCTACCTCCCTGAATTCAGACTAAATTCCGAACTGAGAAGATCGTTAGGAATTCAGAAAGTCCTTGCAGAAATAGGTTTTATTTTACCACTTCCCAGGTACTAGGAACCTAACCTTCACCTATGGATAACAGGAACATAAACTCCTGCAACTGTAAGGGCTGCCAACATAAAAATCTTAACGACTCCTCGCTAACAATCGTTCAACTTTCATTTCCGCCTCTAGGATCCAATTACTCGAAAAGCCCCCTCCTTCCTCGTCCGTTTCGAAACCTCCAAGACCTGAATCTGTGGGGATATCTTTGTTGACAAGTAGCTTAAGCAATTAGAGATAAGTAATAACGCGGGAAATGTCATTATCTAATGGAATTTACCCGGGAAATATCAATCAGCTGTGGTATTCGCGCGGAAAATGACCTCTATGCATTTCCCAGTGCTCTCAGGAGAATTCCTTCTTGATCTCGCTTCTACAACAAGATTAGAAGATGCTCCTTGGAACCAACAAGAATTCTGATATGCATTCAGATATGCGTCTTAGTACGTTTCGTACAAAGGTTGTTCTTCGTGTATTTTGCAAATCTTATATTGGATACTGTTCAATATTTTGCATTCAATGTAACGAAATCAAGTTATGTTTGTAGGGGTGGAACGTTTGCTACAATCTGTCTTATGTGCACCCTACGTCCGGTTTCTACGATATCCAGTATACAAATCATCAAAAAAGATGTTTTTTACAAAGAAAAACAGAATTTTTTTCGTAAAATTCTAAAATTGTGGACGTTTCGGTATCAAAGGCGGCTCTACACATTTCTGGGGGGGGATGTAGTATAGGCCGTGTCTGGGGGGTGTAGAATAAATTTTTTATAACCAGCCACCTGGAAATCATTGAGGAAGTATTTGCTAAACCTAGAAAATACATTAATTACCAGATAGGTGACCATGAGGTAAATGTGGTCCAAAATGATACTGACTTTTTCCGGTTTGCACTCTTAGAGAGGTGAAACTGGTTTTTGGTGAACATGTATTTGCCTGGTTTGTTGATATTGAGTTATTGCCTTCAACAGCTGAGGTCCCTAGTGACATATCAACTACCCAGCCTTCATGTCAAAACCAGTGACCTTTTCACGTCTTGTCGCTCGGCTTGTCTCTGTTTTCTGCATCGTTAAGGTCATAAAAGTATTGCATTTCATTACCCACATATTCCTCGCTGCACCCTGGATGTCGGCGCTAATGACCTAGATGTAGATGCGCCGTAAAAAAAAAAAAAAAAAAAAAAAAAAAAAAAAAAAAAAAAAAAAAAACGAGGCAATTAAAAAAATAATACGAAAATTGTATCCCCAGGAACAACAATATAGATAAACACTGTTTTTTTTTTGGCAAGTTCCTCATTTCTGCACTAACAACAAATCATAATAATTATCATTTGTCATAATTATTCATTTGACTCAAACTAACAAATATTAATTATAAATAATAAAATATGACTTTCTTAATATTCTCACACGGAGGGGAGTGTACGCCGACAGAAGTGTAGTTGAATGCCACCAAGAAGAAATTTCTACTTGCATTATTTCCTTGTCTAAACGCTAGTTTTTGACCATTTCTGTGTTATTTGTCGTTCACGCCATAGACAAAATTTATTTCTGATAACATTTTCAAAATCTGCTTTAAATTTCCTTTTGTGCAAAAAACTAGCATGTAGACAACAAATCACGGAAACGCCTAATACAAGGGAAATAATGCAAGTAGAACGTTTTCTTTGGTGGCATGGAGCCACCCTGTGTGTGTGTGTATATATATATATATATATATATATATATATATATATATATATATATATATATACATACATTCCTTATAAGATCCCCTGTACCTATTAGAATCTAGAGACCTAGAGCCATGACGTCAAGATCTCCCTGCAGCCATGCAAGACCCGCCCTACGTACCTCCATCTTGAAGGTCGTCTCGATATGCATCGGGTCATTAATCCAAGACTCTTGACAATATCCGATAACACTGCAATGGTCGTTTCCGGTGTCTTGTCTAACACGTTTTACATTGACAGGGGATGTAATATTAGATTTATGGCCTCTCCCTCTCTCTCCCCCTCTCTCTCTCTCTATATATATATATATATATATATATATATATATATATGTTTTGACAGTGGATACTCTCCCCTTTCACCGAGTGAACTTAGATTCGAGAGTTTGCCGTCCATAAGTCCAACAGCAATCAATAAAGATGGAACATGAAAAATACGTTTTTTCACATTCGATACTTTGCATTTGTATCGACGATATAGTCCCACATAGAGTTTGCGCTATATCTCGTGTCTGTTTAATACCTTATCATATTATCATATGCGTTTTATTTCTTATCATTCCTTATCATGGATCACGTTTTGTTGAACGTGTTGTTGACTTGTTTATTTGCCTTTGTTTTGTTCCAAAATTACATTATTCAACCAATTGCATGAAACGTCAATGCAACATTCTTGCACATCCCTATGTAGCCAGTGAAGTATGAAGGAAGTGCAGTTAGAAGTTAAAGAGTGTGTTATAAGTGCATACAAGAGATGCACTATTCTGCCTTGAAGTGACTAGGATTACCTCCTTATTGGTTGCATTAAAGGCTGTTCAGGAACACTGTATGCGCCTTGCAACACAGAGCAGGAACTAACTCTATGCGTCTTCTTGCTTTCCAAGCTTCCTGCATTCGACAGAAGAGAGATATGGCAATTCCTCTATCACGCCTCATATCTTGCAACCATTGATGCACAAGTTATGACCGATCATTGTAGATCTGATCTATGTGCAAGATAGCTCAATATATCGCCTTCTTGGCAAGAACATAACTTCCTGAAACAACACCTGGTTTATTTGGACTGACGGCATTTCAAATATCATATTGCATTGCACAGAAAATGGATCATCCCGGATAAATAATTTAAGATTTATTGAAAAAAATGTGTTAGTTTGGAATGCTTTGAATAGAAACAGCCATGGGCGTATATAAGGAGTGGAGGTGAGGGGCTGCAGTCCCCCGCCCCGAAAATTTCAAAATTGTGTGTATTTTATTTTTGTTTTTTCCCTCCTTACCATAGTATCCATATGGCATGTGAGTTTATTTTTCAACAAACAACCAACGAATCCCATTTTTGGCAAATCTTGTGCGTATAAAATATTTTCCATAAACCGTAGACTCTCCCTTATCCTGCGGTCTTCGAGAGGAATGAGTGACAGGTCTCAGAACTCGCTGGAGGGTTTCTAGAAAACCTTCCCTTCATAAGCAGATAAACCCCATGGGGGTAACTTGCTTGGGCGTATATAGGAAATAATTTCGGAGGGGCTGGGACCACTTCCGGGGTATGGAATACTAACAATTTACAACTTTTAATAGTTTTAGGCAACTAAAACGCTATTACTATATAAAGTGATCTTATTTAAATTATTTTTAAGGGTTTTATGACACATGTTTACCATCAAATTTAAATTTCGGGGGGGGGGGGCTGCAGCCCCCTCAGCCCCTCCCTTATGTACGCCCATGGTAACTTGGCATAGTAAAAGTAGGCAGGGGAATCGACGAAGAGATAGCAACGAAGAGATGTTTTTGGAATACTCCCCCAGTGTTTTTTGTGACCTAGATATCCATTTGTAAAACGTTTTTGCCCAATTATAAACAACATCGCCACCGACATTGGGACGTCTCCCTATGCTCGTGAACCACATGTGGCTCACGGGGGTATATAAAATTTCCATTGAAATATATTCGCTGAAGGTCCTAGGTCATGTACAGTTTAGGCTTGGACTTGATAAAACAGTCATGAATTTCAGAAAAACAGCGGGACATACGAGGTTAACTATGGTTTTCTTACATCATGGAGAACCCTTTTTTATTTTTTATAAAAATTCATTTGGACTTGCCGGGTTGTGTTTAATGGCTTATACTGGGGACAAAGAACGTGTTAAAATACTGCCATTGCGATACCTGTCATGAAATGCTATTTGCAGAACATATCTTCTTTTAAGGTGTCATTTACTTTTTTAATGATTAATGATTTCTCAGATACAAAATAAAAAATAAGTTAAATCATTGATAAAATAATGACAAATTGTCTTGAATGCAGCCCGTAGAGGTTTGTATTAGAATGATTGATATCTTCATGTAATGTAGTCACACGCTCCCGGAAGACCTATGACCATGACCTGTGTGGAGACCTGGTAGGTCATGGATCTTGGGGATATATTGCCTGCTTGAATATTCTGGATGGACAACACCATATTCAGAATATGTACATGTCGTATGTGTATGTTCAATACTTCTTGCGCGCTGCATAGGCATATCAGCTGGTAATTTCAAGATTTTACCATGATTAGTCTAATGGATGGAATGAATTTAGGAGATCCCGAACAAACCGTATCCATCGCTAATTATCCCTATATCTCCCTAAGCCTCTCTGATTATAACTCATAACCAGAGATGTAACCAGATGGGGTATTTTTTATCCCACAGTGTAGTTAACGGATAACTTTTTTTGCTCATCTGATAAATCTTCACGGATAGATCACTTTTGTGTTAGGGCTTTTGAAGTGATAAAAATGCCTGAAAAGTGCCCAGAAAAGATTTTCTCCTTGATTTAGGCACCAACTGGTGAATGCACATGTGGCTGTTAGTAGCCTAACTGGAGAATATACCAAACCACTGAAGACACTGATGCTTGTTGTTCTGGGAGATGAATCAACTCCTGATGGACCTTCAACATCTTTCATTAACTTGGACACACCCGTGAGATAAACCCTCTGTCATTTTGTGACAGAAAGGATGACAGGAAAAAAAACGCTATGGTCTGTGTGTAGAAGGGCGATGTGCCGCCATTACCGATCACTAAAATGTGTTAAATCATAACGAGTCTCGAAAGGACAGAACATTTTATTTTCATAAAATTCCTATTAGCACTTTCCTCCGAAGGAAAGTAGCTATTAGCCCCGTTTATATGTACGCTCCAAAACGACACTCCTGGCGCGCCGCTCCGGAGCGTCGGTTTAGAGTGGCGCATTAGGAGCGTGAGGTTGGAGTGTGGTAGACAAAAAGAGCAACACTCCTAGACCGCGCGCCAGAAGCGTGAGTTTGGAGCGTACGGTCCAATACTCTTCGTGTAAATAAAATATACGAAGGTTTTGGAGCGGCGCGTGGAGTTTCCGCCAAGGTGGAAACTCCACGCGCCGCTCCAACATTCCTAGGTAACTAGTCAGTCGAATTGAACACTTTGCAGTGAGAAGACCACTTTTTTTAAATGAGTTCAAGAAAAAAGAGTGCTATTGCTTGTGTAGCACTGTATTTAATGTATCAAAAGAAACAGAGAAATCCGCGACAAATATGGGTTAAGGAGTGGAGAAGAAATAGAGAACGCTTCGGTCATCTGCCTCTTTTGCGGGAGCTGAGAGAAAATATTTTTATTTTTATTTATTTTACTTTAAGAGCTGCACAGCAATGGTGATCTGCCCTAAAAGAATTTATATAAAATATATTAAATAAAATAATAAATTATAAGCTAAGGATCAGTAACAAAATTAAAGGGTACGGAAAATGAAATGAAGAAAAGAATAATAATAGAAAATAAAAAAGAAATATGTAAGGAATTAATAAAATAAAAAAAAAATACAGAATTAAACTTATAATTTTAACGGTAATAATAAATAGTAGTAATATATTTGCGGAGTTGATATCTGAGGAATATTATCCTGAAATAAGAAACTTTGACTTGGGAGTAATGTTTGGTATAATTATACTTTATTGTATGTCTGTAGAGAAAATAACCCAGAAGATTACAGAAATTATTTAAGAATGGACGACATTACGTTTCAAGTAATTTTAAATTTAATTCGCCCTTATATAACGAAAAAAGATACAATTATGAGAGATAGCATTAGTGCGGAAGAACGTTTGGCTGTTACTCTCCGTTATTTAGCCACTGGACGGTCACTTCAAGATCTAAAATTTTCATCTTGTATCTCAGCACCTGCTTTGTGTTCTATTATTCCAGAAACATGTTGGGCTATTTATACCGCAATGAAAAATAATTATTTACAGGTACATTTTAGAAAAAGGAATTCTGTAATTTTTTATGAGACAAAAAATAATTATATACATTATAATTAAATAACATTTTGAGTAAAAATATTCTGAAAACATATTAATTTTACAAGTTTGTTAATTCGTGTTCAAAATAAGATGTATGTGATGAAGTTGAAGATTGGTTTGATAGGGTTAATACCATCGGGTCTCTTTCAATAATGTCTGTGTTTGGTGTGATTTCTTTCAAAAAAACCCTTGCTTAAAATTGTATTTATAAGACGCTCAGCATAAATTGCTTGAACATTGTTCATCTTTTCTAATTTTTTGGCCACATTTACTGTACTGGTGTCTAGCAATCACTGACTGGCAAGATCTGGAGCGTTTGATTGGAGCAAGTGTGTGAACATGCCGCTGCAGGTCGGAACTTGCACTCCCGGAACGTCGCTCCAGGTCCGCACTCCTGGCATCTCGGCGGCTAGTATTCACACACACAGGATTGGAGCGCCGGTTTGGAGCGTCCGCTCCAAAACTGTCGGATAACCTGTGTGTGTAAACGGGGCTATTGAGGTTGGACTCATGACGGAATTTTTGAAAAATTTCTTCAAATCTTTATCGATCCTACCTAGTAGACACCGAAAATGACCCCCGTTAAAATTTATATATATATATATATATATATATATATGTCTGTTAACACGATAGCGGCCAGAGTTTTTGTTTTTTCGTCACGAAACTTGGTATATAGCATTCAATTAGCAAACGACAAACGATTGAACGAGTTCGTTAACCACCAAAATCGGTCCACCAGAAGGGGGGGTTTACCCCAAACCCAAAACACTAATTTGACCATTTCAGCCGTAATATTTGTTATATTTCAACGAAACTTGGTATTCGTAGTGGTAATATAGAGAGAAAAGTGAGATATAAAAATGAACTAAATCGGTTCATTAGGAGGGGGGTTTACTCCGGACCCACAATACCAATTCGCAACTACCAGCCGTGATTTTTTGTATATTTCGACGAAACTCGGTATTCGTAGTGGTAATCCACAGGTAAATATGTGTTGTAAAAATAAACTAAATCGGTTCATTAGGAGGGGGGGGGGGGTTTACTCCGGACCCACAATACCAATTCGCCACTACCAGCCGTGATTTTGGTATATTTCAACGAAACTCGGTATTCGTAGTGGTAATCTAGAGGTAAATATGTGTTGTAAAAATAAACTAAATCGGTTCATTAGAAGGGGGGGGGGTTTACTCCAGACCCAAATTACTAATATACTCATAACGGTCGTAATTTCTGCTGTATTGTAACGAAACGCGGTATACATCGTGGGTAACTCATGAGAAAGAAGTGTTGTAAAAATGAGCTTAATCGGTCAATCAGAAAGGGGGGTATACTTTGTAATATATTTCAACAGAAAAGCCCGCCAGATGTAGGTTCACAGAGCCGCCGCAAGGAGCGCTTTCTACCACTAGAGTGACTGTATCCTGTTCCTGCGTTAGATCAAAATACGATAATATGAGGTTTTTTGTATTTATTACGTAGTGAAGTAGGTACCATGTGTAAACATAACTCTGGAAGCAAATTAATAATTGATCAGCTACTCATTAAAAAAAAGTCCGATTCGCAGGAACTGCGTCATCTTAGCGCGGTTCCGTTCTTATCTCTAGTGTTTATGAAGGCATAGAATAGAAAAAGTTATTACTTTGTTTAGATCAATAGCGAAACACCTATCCAAATGAAATCTCAAACAAACCAGTCTTGAAAGGTCTTTGTTGATTTACAATCATACCTGTATGGGTCAGCTCTCCCATAAGTCGGGCAGAAAGGCCTCCGCTCAGAGGCATTTGGAAAGCCTTGGGATCTCTCTCTTTAAACGCTACATTTCTAACAATAAATTGATCTTCTTATTTTACTTAATCTGTTTTATTGTCAAATACATTATCTGACTATAAGCAATTTAAAAATAACAAGGAATAAAACAGACAAAAAGAAAAGTTCGAATAAGCGAAATCAATTACTTAAAAGTTTTAAGCACTTATTTCTCCGATTGACATCGCTTATTCAAAACTTTCTTTAAAACCATTCTTGTAGACCATTTAGTAAGCTTTCGAATGGTAACCTTTCGCTTCCCAAGATTTTCAACCGTTTTCGAGATATTAAGAAATTATACGAAGTTCCCAAAACTTTTTATTATTTCTGACAACAGAAAATTGGTCTCATTTTACCTATCCTGTTTTACACACACATACATTTTCCTTACAAATACAACATAAGAAATTACAAAAATAAAAAGCAATAAAAAACCAAGGGAAAGAGACAAAAATTACAAAAAGAACGACAAAAACCCGTTCATAAGAACAAAACAGACGTATTTGAAGTTTTAAGCACTTATTTCTCCGATTGACATAACCTAATCAAAAATAGTTTTAGAATCATTTTTGTAGAGAATTTAGTAAGCTTTCAAATAGTTTCAATCCACTTACCACGATTTCCCAACCGTGTTCGAGATATTAATGAAAGTATACGAAGTTTCCAAAACTTTTCATGTCTGTTCATAAAATATTTTATTCTAACCCTTCCTTAACTCCAAACGTAACATAACTTTCAACATACTAGTTTTAATGAAAGTAGAACATGCAGATAATGTTTCAACTGAATCCCGTTATTCTAAGTACCCAAACCAAAAACGGTATTCAAAAACTATTTTTCCAATTTTCTCAACAACGGTTAAAGCTATCGCCTTGAAAATGGTTTCATTCGTTTTCCTAGCCCAAGAAGCCTATAAAACGAGTACTTACAACCTTATGAACTCAAAAACGTAAGCGTTACGATTTTTTCTGCGCGAATTTCGCCCCAAACGCCATCTTCCAGTGGGCGGATTTTGCTGGTTAACGAACTTGACCTTTCAAATTGGACGACAGATTTTTGTACCAAATTTCATCAAAATCGGACCATTCGTCTTCTATTTAGAGAGCGAACAGACAAATATATATATATATATATATATATATAAATATATACATATATATATATATACAAATTTGAACCACCGTTATTTTCGGTTTCTAGGGGTTCTGAAACGCAAAATTTTCTAGTCGGCACTTCCGGATCGTTTCATTGTATCAACCTTATAAGCGGGGTTCCTCCCTATGGGGGAGGGAGGAACCGCGCTAAAATTAAAAGAGAACTATTCATGTTTATATTTTATTTATGTAGGATATTTTAAGCAAATTGTTCTGGAAAGCAGTCTAAACTACCCAAATTCTGAGGAAAGTGCTTAGTTGTGCAGCTCCTGCGTGACGGACTTTTTTTTATGGCTTTTGATCATTCTAGTTTCTCGTTCATAAAAAATATTTTCAGTACAGTAATATTTTTTTAAGGAAAATTATTTTTTGTACGAACAATATTGAGTTTTAGCATTTCCTAGATATTTTGTGAATTTTAATACAAATTGTACAGATTTATTGCAGTTTGAATTCATTACTTGGTGTTCCTTTTCTGTATATTGTTGTCGTATAAAAGAAGCAAAAGAAAAATTGAAATTTAATTTCCTTTTAACTTTTTCAAAGTATTGGGTAAAATTTACCCCCACCCCGTGTCATTATCGTAGATATCAATGTCAGTATCAATGAAGAGTTAACTAGCCCTCATGGGCGTATAAAAGGGGGGCTGAGGGAGCTGCAGCGCCCCCCTCCCCGAAATTTGTTTTGATGGTAAAAATTTGTCATAAAACCCATAAAAATAAATTAAATAAATCACTTAGTTCGAAAAAAAATATTTTATTTATATTGTAATAGCGTTTTAGTTGCCTAAAACTATTAAAAGTTGTAAATTGTTAGTATTCCATACCCCGGAAATAGTTTCAGACCCCCCCCCCCCCCCACCCGACATTATTTTCTATATACGCCCATGCTATCCCTAACCACCCTTTTTTTATCTCCACCTATCCCTAACCGTGTCTGGTTATAAGATCATTTTAACTGTTCATAACCATCTTTAATTATTTCCATCTATCTATATCAGATACTTAATTACATCCAACTATCTCTAATTATGTCTAATCCTAGTGATGCAAGCCCAGCTATACACTCCAAGAACCATCCGAACCCAGCCACATAGAAACCAACCAGACATCAAACTAATATAATTTCGTGGGAGGGGCTGGTAGCCCCTAGGCATTTGGGGTTTAGGTAAAACTTTCAATATATATTAGTGTAAAATGTAGGGTTTTAAGGTCCTCTGGGAACCTACTAAACTTGGGTAAAAGTAGAAGACATTCTTCGTTATCATAGGCCTTTTTTACATGAAATTTTCTCAACAAAACAAAATTTAGGGGGTGCTGCAGCCCCCTCATCCTCCCTTATATACGCACTCGAGAAACTTTTCCGTCTTCCTCCATTGTCCTTGAAACACATCAGTACCGCGGAAAATACTGGAGGCTTTTTGCTGTCTGAAATGCTTTAGTTCCCATTTCGGAAACATTTCGGGGGGGGGGAGCTGAGACCATTTCCGGGGTATGGAATACTAAAAATTTAGATCTTGGAATAGTTTTAAACAGCTACACCCAAAATAAAATATTTTTTATGAACATAGTGATCTTATTTAATTTATTTTTAAGGGTTTATGACACATGTTTACCGATCAAATCAACATTTCGGGGGGGGGGGCTGCAGCCCCCTCAGCCCCCCCTTATATACGCCCATGGTTCCCATATAATGGATCGGAAGTGTGAAGATACTTGTATTTTTTAAGTTAGATTAGTTACCACTGTATTATGAAGGATAGGGCTTTGTTCTGCGAAAATATTAGATTAAATAGTTAATAGGAACAACCTAATTTCCTAGGTGGAATAGACTATCCGGAATTATGACTTCCGATGTAGTTGGTAAGCCTTCTGACGTGGAAGGAAGAGCCGAGAATAGCCATATCCTGTTGGGCGAGAGTTCGCCGAATAGTCTGGTATATTTTCACCGTGATGTGTTCCTGGGATAACTACCACAGGACTCACGATATAGATCCTATACACTATACACAGATAAATAACAGAATATTTGAGTAATTTCTTGTTTTTATTTATTGACTTATAGATTCTAAGGTTGGAAACGGCCCATAGATAGACACGTTGAATTCACCGGTTCCTGTAGATCACCGAAGTTATGCAACGTCGGGCGTGGTCAGTACCTGAATGGGTGACCGACCACGTGCTGTTGGCATTAAAAAAAGGTGGCAACCTGTAAATAGCCCAAGTGTTGAAATGTTGGTAACATGTTGCTGCAGTTAGGCCTTCCGATTATTTTGCGAGTTGGATAGACTAGAGTCGCTAAAATTAATATAATTCTATTAATTGGGAGTTGGATTGACTAGAGTTTAGATATCTTCTTGAGCGAGCGGAAACGCATAGCATGTAATGCTTAATAAATGTAAAATATCCAAAAAAGAGAGAGAGAGAAAAGGAATAAAATATGTTTGTTTTCAAATATCGTTGTTTGTTATCCTTCATAACCTGCAAAACAGTCAACTTTAATGCTTAATAACTTTTTTCATAGTTGACGGAATTGATTTTGATCATATTAACCTTTTTATTAATAAATATTGCTTGCCATTGTCTAATATGGACTATAACCGTAGATAACGAGTCAAGTAGTAATAGAAACCAGCAAAGAACCTGTAAGCTAATCAGTAAGCTTATCAGCGAGTACGAGTAACTGTTATAAATCACTACTGCTCCTTCAAAAGTAACTGGATGTGGTCTTCGCAAAAAGACCCAGCCTTGGGTTCTAGTGTACGAAATTTAACGATCTCTTTGAGAGGTTTAAAAATCAACCAAGATGTACATTACAAGCTTGTCAAAGAAACGAGAACAGACGCAAGACCCGTTGGCGTATATAAGGGGGCCGCAGCCCCCCCCCCCCGAAATTTTGATTTGATGGTAAAAACGTGTCGTAAAACCCATAAAAATAAATTAAATAAGATCACTTAGTTCATAAAAAATATTTTATTTTACGTGTAATAGCGTTTTACTTGCCTAAAACTATTTCAAGCTCTACATTTTTAGTATTCCATACCCCGGAAATAGTCTCAGCCCCCCCCCCCCCCCCCCGAAAATTGCCCAGCCCCTCCCGAAATTATTTTCTATATACGCCCATGGCAAGACCGACAAAAGGAGGTATAGCAACAAGGTATACTTAGTGTCTTCAGGCGCCCCTCTCTGCAAGCTGACCAGTCCGTGCAACCAATCAGATTGCTCGAAACACTCCAATCATTGGCCCATTATGCAAAGACCATGTTCAGGCATCAACAATTTGACGAAGAAATATGGAAATAAATTTAAAATATTTCTATTTTATTCTAATGCCTGCGTGCTTCGCGTCTTAGGCGATAAGCTCATATGAATTTAATCTTGCAATTCAGAAAAAAACAAAAGACGCTGCACTTTCACATATACAGGGCCGTTAACATACCGACTAACTAACTTGTTTCACAAAGAAGGACTTAAGACAGCACTAAAAACAGACAACAATTTACGGACTAACCTCACAAACGATATCGACAGACCTAACAAATACGACCTAAACGGAGTGTACAAACTAACATGCACTTGTGACCACACATACATCGGACAAACAGGACGAAAACTAAAGACACGATATACAGAACACATACGATCTTTTAAACAGAACAAACGTGACTCTAACTACGCCAACCATTTACACGAACACGCACACGACCCTAGCAACATACAAAACAGCATGACACTCATACACAGACAACAAAAAGGACGTAGACTTGACATACTAGAAAACATGGAGATATACAAACAACGATACTTTAACGGAAACATTATAAACGAACAGCTTAATACTAGCTCTGACACAATATTCAGACCACTCAAACTACTCAAACGAACAAACAAACGAAAAAGGACAGACACAACATCACTTCCAATAACTAAACGACAACGTACTTAACATAAAAACAGAAAAACTAAGAAAGATAAACATAAAATCACATTTCCAAGATCAACATACAACGGACCACCTGCACAGAATACAGACAAACAAACTACCTGGGAAACCCTTAGACGGCAATGACCCACGGAGCCAACAAACACTTTACCTGAACGAACACCTGCACAGAGTACAGACAAACAACCTACCTGGACGACCTTTAACAGAAGTAAACAACGTACTCCACCCTGTATAAATACTCTGACACTACAAACACAGTTCAGTACTAACTTAACAGTGGCTTGATAATGACGTATTTACGTCGAAAGCGCTCGCCCACAGTACTCGCACAGATGCCAGTGACGACGGTCTCCACCGACAGGTATAAAAACAAAAGAGCTAAAACGAACAATATATATATAATCATAGAAATTTGGATAATTGAGTTAAGTGACGAGACATGTATAGTATACTGATATACGCCTATTATACACTTATATAATTATGTACGTACATGTTCATACACATATAATGCATAAATAGAAACACGAGCATGTACCAGGTTACGCAAAAAGTCCTGTCGTTTTATTTTAAATCCAATGATTACAAATTTCCTACTTTAATACCATAATGATAAATAAAGAGCAACCTTGTAGGATTAGAAGATGTTTGTTTTGATGTAAACTGGACTACTTTAACTTTAATCCAGTTAGACGTTCTGTCCTGGAAAAAAAATGTTTACAATGATCTCTCTTGAAACGCATATTCGCTCGACTTTACTCTTCGTGTTAAAAGTAGGCCTAAAAGCTACCGAGGCTGCTCGTAAACTGCATCAGGTGTTTGGGAGGATGCTCTCTCATCAGATCGGAAGGCGCAATTCTGGTTTGCAAAATTTCCTAGAGGGGATGAATCGCTCATGGACGAAGCGGCAATAAATTCTAGCTATTTGGATAAATTCTGCTATTTGGTAGCAATAAATTCTACCATGTAGAATTTATGTCAGACATACATTTTACATGGTTTTCATTAGTCGCAATTTCTCTCTGGTATAAATATCCTGCAATAACTATCCTAGTGTAGTATTTTTAAATTAATTAACTAATAGTCATACATGTAGTATTTTTAAAATGGCACATGTAGAAAATAAATTCCCACATCGCAGGGTTAAAAAAAAAAAAAAAAACTATCCTAGTGTACACCCACCCTAAGATCGGTGGGTATGTGTAAATGTTCTCGTCCTCTACATTCTGTGAGTAAATGTCTTATGAGCAGTAGTTGGTTACACTGTCTACATATCGGTACGTCTCTTTTGGTCATTAGGTGTCCGTGAGTAAGTAGGAAATGGCCAATTCGGAGTCGGGTTAAAACCACCTCTTCTCTCCGGCAACCTCTTTTACTGGATGGCCATTCTACTACTATTTGCTTAATTTTTCGCAGTTTATTGTCGTTAATGTTGTTCCGTTCTGTCTGCCATTGAGTTTGTATTTATTTTTTTCAACGTGCCGTTAGGCCTTCGTACGTAGTCTCTTGCATTTCTATATTTAATAATGTAGTTGCTATTTTGGCTTGTCTGTCAACGGCTGTACTTTCAGTAATGTCCACATGTCCTGGCAGCCATACCAGAGTTACGTATTTGTTTAAATTTTGGATTCGAATAACTTTTAAAAAAGAAAAATGAACTTAAAAAAAAAATAATAATTAGTAATTTATATAAAAAAAAAGGACTTCTGATTGTAGCATCATGATGTGCTCTTGAAATAATTGGGGTTGTGCTATAAATGTTCCCAATGAGAGTAAAGCGTTTTAGGAATCCGTACACATGGAGGGTTCAGAACACAACTAGACCAAGTCCATGTTGAGGAAATAAGTATTATGCGTTTTAATTGCAGAGACGTTCTTTGAATCCTATTGACCAGTATAAGTATTAATAAAATTTGAACTTAAACACTGACATTATTTATGTATAGCGTTGTTCATAAAATAGTTATAGCTTGGACTTGGCTTACTTCTGCTCTGAAAACAAATAAGAATGTCTTCCAGAAGTGTAGCAAGAACTGCTACAAGTAACAAAATAATGAAGTTAGGACTTAGACTCCTGTAGCACTGAAAAGAGCTATTTTAGTAATACTCTTCAATCCCATTACAAAATAAAATGCCAAAAATGGACTTGGTCTGAACCCTCCATATAATGACTTTGTATTTTTGTTCAACAAATGACTTCTAAATACTACAGTCTATTATGGAAATCTACTGTATTGTAGATACACCAACCATAAGAATGGATCTACGTGTCACTATCAGTAGAATTGTCACTCGCTTGATGTTGTAATGAAGGAAATAACCAGGATTTTTTAGATTTATCAAATTATACAACGTAACACTTGTTTATATTCTAATCAAGGAAGTGGACATGAATAATATTCATGTACAAGTATATGAATAACATTCCATAAAAAGTTTCTAATAAAAGACATATATTATGTTATTTATTATGATTTTGTGGTTATGAATTGACTGTTTAATATCTCTTCCTGCTTTATACTGCCGGCATGCGCAAAGAGTCCTACGCAAGTACCAAGTTGTATTTGTCAAGCTGCAAATGAGGTAAGCAGGTTTTTTCATAGGTAAGGTGTGGTACATAGACATTCATATCATTTGTGCTTCAAGGTCTTCTGTTGTCCTTAGTTCTTCCAGCTGTATAATATCTTTCAGTATGTAGATGGGGTTTCGTTGTTGCTGTTTGCTTAAATGATTTACGGGAAGGCATCAGACCTAAACATACTGAAATCCAACTAAACATCTAACTAGCGAAACTTACTTAAAGATTTTATATCTTAGTTATAGAGTACACAAGAAAACCTTTATTTCTACGCCATGTTCTTGAAGGATATAGTTTCTTTCCAACATGAGGCTCTGATACAACATACATAATGACATCAGTCCTAACGGTGCTTAAACATCATCACCATCATCTAAGTTTCTAAATCCACCTTTTAAATTCACAATATAACCAACGAAACCTTAAAAAGCCCCACCTTTCTACACCTGGATCTCAAGACACTTGGCTATATCCGATCAGCGCCTGAATGTTCAAATACCTTCGTCGTTTTCAAGTTCTGATTATCAATAATACCTTGGAAAGTGATAAATGCACAGTGAGTAAGGCCACTTCCAAACCTAAATCACCACTGTTAACTATAATTATAGCATTTCCAAACAAGATTGAATGCAGAGGAGAAAAAGAGCAGACAAGGAGGTACAAGATGGTTTTGAGGGGTGGGAGGGAGGAGATACGGGGTTTTAGAACAGTGCATGGTAGGAAGATACAGGTGGTTGAATGAGGTGGGCCTTTTATATTTGAAATGATTTCACTTCGATCTCGGTGGCATGTTTGATTAATCTTGGGTATTATATTTTCCAAGTGTAAGGTTAGAGTGGTAACCATAATTACAGAAACATATCTTTGTTTGAAATGCCAGCACAGGGAATCCTAGCAAATAGTAACCATTCAAGCAGAGCCTTCTCAGGATTCAAGAGTTTATCGTCCACAACCAACTGTGCCTTCTCATTAATTACCCGAGAAGAGATTACCCAATATCTTAAAAGTAACATTCATTATGCATTTAATTTTTTTTTTGTTCTCCACAATCACTATCCAGATTGGAGAATTTTACATTATTTTAATTTAATAATATTTTGGCTTACTTACAACAATAGAAATTAATAATTCATAATTACCAACCGTTTTTCTTTATGAAACTCCACACATTCTCGTGGAGGAGTGAGGTCGTTCATAATGTGGATATTTGGAAAATACAGGAATATTCTTTGTACTGTGTGAAAGATGCCCAAAGATAATAATCTCCCTAACCAATTTGCACCTCGGTGCATGATGTCCTAACTTTTGACACCTAAAGCATCTCGTCGGTCGATGCCTTACTTCAAGCATAAATAATAAAGCCAGTAGACTAGAAGGTATTTCAGAGAGTTCAAATGTGAGCATTACACTCTTAGTGATTTCCTATGACTGTTTATGCGATCAACCGAATTTTTCTAAAAACCAATACGCTATATATAGGTTTTTTAAACTCAATCATTCCAATATTTATTCGTCCGTGGAGCGTTATTTTTTTTTTTTTTTTAAATATGTGATCACGATCTGTTTAGAGTTTTGTAAACCTCAGCTTTAACCCCGAGAAGAATAAGGGTATGATATTAAGGACAGAAAACTGGTAGGACACTACTCCTTTAGAAGTCATCTTAATAAAAGTTAAGATTCTTTGAGTTGAGAAATGAAAATTGTATACCATTTATACACCTGGATACTTCAATCAACAATTTCCGAACATGTACCAAAACATCTATATATACTACATCTAATATAAGTCCACAATTGTGCTAATTTCTGGCCTATATAACTAGACCTTGACTGAAGACCGAGCGTATTGATAAATACTTGGATAAGGTAACAGTTCTCATTGGAACTATTTTCTTCTTTGGTAGCAGTTTAACTTTGCCTAGAAGTTAGATATCATGTTAATATACACGCCACAAGTACCAAAGGCCTTTCTCTTAATAAGATGATAAATACTTAGCGACTGCTAGACCTCCCAGAAGAACTAGACCGTACAGAGTCTGAACTCGCAGATTGCTGAGAGGCTGTCCTTGACGGAAACCGGTGCTCCAAGAAACAGGCCAAGATCGGGGTCAGCAATCGAATACTTCCTCCTTACTCGTGTTTACTATATCGATAGTCAAGGCTCGACTCTCTCCTATCGAGCAAGGATAGTCTAGTGATAACATCGACTGATGATAGCATCTCTCTTTTCATCATTAACATCTATTTTCTGCATTTTTTTGACGTGTAGAATAGACTTCTTTCTCGAATCAAGCTGTAACTTACTAATATTACACACACGCATATATATATATATATATATATATATATATACATATATATATATATATATATATATATATACATATATATATATATATATATATATATATATATATATATATATATATATACACACAAACATAATATCTTTCATAAATAAGCAGTTGCAATCCAGCTGATTTGACAAGTCTCATCAGATACACCACTCGGCGACAGAAGGCTCTATCGATGATGCGACTCTGTTTTATCTACATATATATATATATATATATATATATATATATATAAATATATATAGCATTTCCAAGTCTATTTGAACCTTTTCCAAGTCAACTGTAACCTTTTCCAAATCAAATGTCAACCTTTCCAATTCAAATGTAACCCTTTCTAAATCAGTTGAAACCCTTTCCAAAACAAAGGTAACGCTTTACAATTCCATTGCCACCCTTTTTATTTCAATTGTAACCGTTTCCATTTCAATTGTCACCATTGAAATTTTTTGCAAATTGACCGTAATGGGGAATGGGCGAATTGAGGGCCTCAAAACTCAACGGGATAAATCATGAAAATATTTTTATTTAAAAAAAAAAATCGATCTCGCTAGTGACCTAAATGTCTGTGCGTCGTTAAAAAAAAAAAAAAAAAAAAAAATCTATCTCCCGAGTGACCTAAATGTCTGTGCGCTCAACTTCAGTTTTACCTAAAGGGTATATACGGTGCATGTTCCCGGGGGCATGCACCGACGTTAACGTGTTAGACGCACAGACATTTAGGTCACTACCGAGATCGATTTTTTTTTTTTTTATATAAAAATATTTTCATGATTTATCCCGTTGAGTTTTGAGGCCCTCAATTCGCCCATTCCCCATTACGGTCAATTTGCAAAAAAATTCAATGGTGACAATTGAAGTGGAAACGGTTACAATTGAAATAAAAAGGGTGACAATTGAGTTGTAACCATTTGTTTTGGAAAGGGTTTCAACTGATTTGGAAAGGGTGACATTTGATTTGGAAAAGGTTACGGTTGACTTGGAAAAGGTTCAAATAGACTTGGAAATGCTATATATATATATATATATATATATATATATATATATATATATATGTGTGTGTGTGTGTGTGTGTTTGTGTGTGTGTGTGCAGTAGACTCTCCCTAATCCGGCGTCGTCGGGACCGGGGTACAGTCGGATTAGAGAAAACGCAGGATTAGAGAGTTCAGTTAGAAAAGGTCCCTTATGTATTTGAAAAACCTTATTAATTGAGAATATAATAATATGTATACCATTTTCAATGTTGCATATTTAAGTAAAATTTAGTAGAAATATTTGAGTGGCTTAATATCAAAGACGGACATCTGTAAAAAAATCGAAATTGAGTTAGCAGTGTATTCCTATAGGTTATTGTCTGCTCTTTTCAATGATGAAATTAGTTTCTTTAAAAACGGACGTAAACATGTAATTTCTCGCTTCAAAGAAGATGCCTTGTTGCAAAAACGGAATCCTGCTGTGGAGGTTTTTTTCTTAAACGAACACCTACCAATCACGCAATGGGTTCAAAGGTAATTTTCACTAATTGTTTGAGTGGTATTGATATCAGAAACAGAACAATATCAATTTCAAACATATAAGCGTAATTATGAAATAAATATTTTCAAAAAAATATTCACTATAACTTGCGAAGATAAAAGGTGATTTTCTCAACATTTAGAAAATGACAGGTGTCCGTCTTTGGGCCGCCACACACTATGAGGTAGACCGGACAGGTTCACCCGTCCGGTGTGCCTGTCCGGTCTACCTCATAGTCTGTGGCGGAACTTTACTACCCCCATTCTACCCTTTTTGGCGACCTCTCACCTGATGAAAATTCGATTATTTCCACCTGACAGGCGAGTAGACCTCATGTGTGTGTGGGGGTTGTCAGGTGTACCTGATGAGGTCTCAGTTTTCTGCAACTCTGATTTGTGTTGATTTGTTTTACCGTTGTGGCCTTTTTATTTATTTATTTATGGAATCAGTTTAAAGTGTAAAATGTCTCATAAAATTAACGAAGTTCTTAGTGATTTCATCGAAATTTATAAAAATGAACCATGTTTATGGAAAATAAAAGACGATGATTTTCACAATAGAAATAAAAGGGATGCTGCATATTGCAAATTAGTATACAAACTGCAGAAAATATATCCAAATGCAAACGAGAGTACGGCTAAAAGTAAAATTAATAGTTTTCGATCTAATATTCGGAAGTAGTAGAGGAAAATTGACTCCTCAAGATTCTCAAAGTAGCTGTTAGTTTTTCGTGTGGAGATATAGCGGCCCTCATTTGTGTATATTTCTTCTTAATGAAAGGAGATACAAGTGACAATAACTCTATGTAAACTGATTCGTTCATGCGCAGATAATTGCGATAATCTGTTGGTTCATCTCTTAATTCGTTCAGCAGATTGATATGGGTGAATTTATTTCTTCTCTGCAACCATTCCTTACACCATTGTTTGCGTTTTTTTCGTTTGTTTTTACGTGTCTCAAATATTACTGCAAATAGAGAGAGATAAAGTAGATCATCTCCTGGAGGATCCATGTTGAAGACTGACAAACCTGTCCGGTACACCTGAACAGTGTGGGTCACAGGTAGACCTGACGGGTGCACCTCACGGGTGTACCTGTCAGGTCTACCTCATAGTGTATGGCCGGCCTTTGATATTAAGCCACTCATTTATTTCCTTAGTATAAACACAAGTTGCTGCCTCTAAAAGGTAACATATATGCCTTCTTTGACTTCTATTCAATGAAATACCACAGAACAAATGCTTACCTCACCTTATCAAAAATGGTCCGAGTTTTACACCAATTCTTCTTCTAATTTAAACGATTACATTTGTTAACCAGCAGAATACCAGCACCAGAAAATAGTTTTTGGAGCGAACTAATCGTAAAACTTTTACGTTTTCCAGTTCATATAATGGCAGGTACTCGTTTGGTAGTTTCCTTAAGGTAGGAAAATGAATTAAACTATTTTCAAAGCGATATCTGTGGCCGTTAACTAGTAAAATTGATACAAATACTTTTCCAAACTAATTTTCAGTTTGGGTATTTATAGTCCGCCCGCGAACTAAAGAGACCCACATATAGGCTGAATGCAGCGCGTGCGCACTACCTTGTTCTTTTGTTTGTGGCAGGCCTATAGAAAGGATTGATTCAGTTTTAACTTGTTCCAGACGTTTGTAATTAATCTTAAGCATCTAAGATATTTAAATTGCGTTTGGAGGTAAGGAAGTATACGGAAAAAAAAAGCGGTTCTATAACTATTTAGAATAGTTGGCTAAGGATAAATATGTTATCTAAATTTTTGAATAAATCTATATAAATAACAAAATAATAAATAAAAATTAAGGAAGAGACGATAAGGAATAATACAGAAGTTTCGGAGATTCCGGTGGCCATGAGAGCTAAGGCGTGAGCGCTCTGTCCCAAAGGTCTTGGGTTCGATTCCCGCTAGTGGTACTTATAAATAAAATTAATGCATTTCCTTTGCAGTTCTATTTATCATCCGGTTAATGATTGAAATACATGAATCGGGTCTTTTTGCGAAGACCACATCCAGTTACTTGTGAAGTATTTGTAGTAATTATAACAGTGATTCAGCACACGCGCTTAACTCATTAGCTTTTCTATTGGCTATTCCTATGGGCAATTCTATTGGTTATTGCTGGTAGTAAAGTAATCTTTAACACTCAAGTCAATCCAACTCGCAAAAATTAATAGAATTCTATTAATTTTAACGAGTTGGATTGACTACAGTTTTAATATTTTCTTGATCGAGCATAGCGAGCGGAAACGCATAGCACGTATGCCTATATTACGAAATAAATAGAAATATGTTATAGAACCACCGGACAAGAAAATCGGAGAGGAGGTCAGTAAACCATTATTTTTATTACCATTGATTTTTATAATATTAACCTTTTTATTGATAAATATTGGTTTCTAAAATATATTCTGCTTATTTTCAATTGTGTTTTACAAGCCTAAAAGTATTACTTAGAAATAAAAGTTATCTAAGGGTGAGTTAGAAAACATATTATATAAATATAGTAGTCAAAAAAGTTCCTTTTAGTATTGATTGTAGAGATTTTAAATACTTTTCATTACTATAATAACTTTTAATTACTATATTTATGTAATATAGTTTCTAACATTAGATAACATGTAAAGAAGAAAATATATAACCTGCAAAGAACCTGTAAGCTAATCCGTCAGTACCAAAATCACGACAAAGTAACTGGATATGGTCTTCGCGAAAATACCTCATGAATCTAACCAAGAAATCCATTCCGTTACACAAACTCCTCCGATCCGCGGAATGTAGTCCGTAGGAATTCGGTGGAAGAGAGTTACGATAAATCCCTATTGTATGAGAAAAGAGGTTTTCGATAAAAATTTCCAATTGTTGTACATCCATGCCGAAATCTCGGAGCGTTCTTGACGATTGCACAATGACAGGTTGAAATAGACGGAGAGACAATCGGATGGTTGTGATGTTGCATGAGATGGCGAAACCTCGTGATCATATCCAAACCGAGGTAGATCTCCAACAACCAGCTCAAGTTGGTGTTTTCTTAGAGCTATTTCTTACCGGGGTTATCTTGCATTTGTTTATATAGGAAAGAAAACACCGCTTGTTGACTCCATGGCGGAATCCGGACGTGAAGACGAGAAAGGTTTAAATATACATACATACATCTTATATATATATATATATATATATATATATATATATATATATAGAAGCCCGGCGGGCGTGAGTGTTAAGGCGTGAGCATTTAAAACTCCGTGCTAAAGGTCGTGGGTTCGATTCCCACTATGGGATGGTGGCTTTTCTTTAGAGAAAAGAAAAGGCATCAGCCCTATCCAGGCTAGAAAAGGGTGGTAACGTATATATAACCCGTCCCAAAATTCTCAGTTAATAATAATGGACGTTAAAATTTAAATTATATATACTAGCTGTTACCCGGCATGCTATGCTACACCTGCTTTCTGCATCTAGAAAAGCAAAAATAACTTGGAAACCAAATAATTATATATTAAAATCTAATAACGCAAAAATGTAACTATTTGGGTTCATTGTTTCGAACTCGTGATCTCTGAACTGTGAGTCATAGACGATTTAAACCTAGCCTATGACTCTCCCCGTGTCAAGACCTACCAGTGTGCCACGTTTGGCCAAAAACGGTCAAACGGTGTGGATTTGTATAAGGAACAAACATACAGACAGACAGCTGGTAGACGTTTTGACTTAGCCTACGAGAATTCCCGTATCAAGACCTAGCAGTATTCCAAGTTTGGTCAAAATCGGTCAAACGGTGTGGATTTGTAGAAGGAACAAACATACAGACAGACAGCTGGTAGACGTTTTTACTTAGCCTACGAGACTTCCCGTATCAAGACCTACCAGTATTCCAAGTTTGGTCAAAATTGGTCAAACGGTGTGGATTTGTATAAGGAACTAACAGACCAATGGACAAACGGACAAACAGACAGACACGTGATTTATATATATATATATATATATATATATATATATATATATATATATATATATATATATAGATATACATATATATATATATATATATATATATATATATAGATATACATATATATATATATATATATATATATATATATATATATATATATATATATATATATATATATATCGCTCTGTCTAATCCTGAGGTCTCCGAGAGGAAAGAGTGACAGATCGTAGAACTCGCCAGAGCTAGACCGGCTCGAAGGCTCGTAGAAAACCTTCCCTTTCTAACGAGCCAAACATTTGTTCCGTAGTATTTCGTTGAATGGAAGTCAAAGAAGGGATATACACCCCCTGACAAAATTATAGGCCACCCTATATTATGTTAATCGAGGATGTAGTTAGGAGGCCTTGAGCCTAGTACCGTTATATTGTATCATAATATGATACAATACGGTCATAATATGGGACCAGGTTATGTTAATTTCAAATTTAAATCAATTACTTTCTACCATTGATTTCTCTTTTAATAAATCAAAAATATTAAAAGAATGTAGAATGAAGTACATTTCCGAATAATGTACTGAATTTAACGAAGATCCTGCGGTACTGCGCATGTGCAGCTTATTTATAAACCAATACAACATTTGCCATTCATGTTCCAGGACAGACACTCTCATTCAAGTCCGTATAGATAGAATTGCTGTTGATATCCATCAGATAATGACTGTTATAGCCCACGTGGTCTTGACCTGTCATCGTTTAACACATCTCCAATCCATCACTCGCTAAATCCACCAAATAACATAGCTGTTTTATAAAATAAATAAATATTAAAACATTTAATATTGTATATTTTAATTGTAAAATCCGTTTATTAATAACTCAAATTTATACGGGTTGGCTATAGGTTACCAACCCTTTCTAGCCAGGATAGGAGTAATGTCGTTAGTCCATCTTTAGCCAACATAAACAAAATGGATGCTTTTCCCACGCGAGAACATGCCACGTAGAACTGACGTGTGAAAAACACGGTGTGCCCAAATCTAAGCCGCAAATAGATACCCTTTGGCCTGGCGATTTATTGATTGACATTGCGAATGGGAATTTAATTTGAAATGGAACGCGTTTGAATTCAATTGGTACATCTCTGGGAATAATAATGGCTGAAAAATGTGTAGAGAGGAAGAGAAAGCTTATCGTGGGAGAAAGACAGGAGACCGGCTTCGTTATTATTCTTACTCCGTGCTGTTTACTGGGTGAGAAGTGACACCGGTAGACGCCTAGAGGGGATAACTTATCGAGTAATAATTCGTCAGTTATCGACCACCGAAGGTCGAAAATGATTAAAGTACTCATATTATATTGCTCTGACATGAGTATTATATACATATATATATATATATATATATATATATATATATATATATATATATATATATTGTAAATACATATGTATACATTATAAGAAAAAACATTAAAATTATGGACACCGAAGAAAGCCTTTGTTACGTTGTATCTGCATCAAGGTACATTCCGCCGGACTATCTATAGGTTACCACCCTTCGTACTCTTCCACGGTGGAGCAGGAAATTCCTTCAGCAGGTGTATAGATGAAAGAACCTACTTACTATAGGCGGGATTCGAACCCGCCTCTCTACATGTCAATCCAAGGCACAACCCACTTTACCACGGGAAGACATAGAAGGCTTATTCATACCAATAATATTACTCCCCAGCTAAGAAACGTCAAAAAACCTATATATATATATATATATATATATATATATATATATATATATATATATATATATTTAGGGCGTTTTTGGTGTTATATACATATATGTGTAATGGTGGTGTTTTTGATCGCTGGGTATAATATAACTGGCGAATAAGGCAGAAGGTCAATAAAATATCGCCACACACTTTTACACTTTTTATTTATCTTCCCTACATGTTTCGCCCCCTTTTTGGCGCCTCTTCAGGGGAACACTCTTAAACATTACATTCAGCCTCAACCCGAGGAATGGAACCTTCCACTAGCAGGGCCTCGTCTAGACTGGTCATTGACTGAACGAATCCAATATGGTGTCAAATAGTCAGCTGATCGATAATCGATGCGTCATAAATTTAAAATTGATTTTAATTTCCAGATTAAATATAGTTCTATAATACCAATTTTCCTATTTTTTATCAAATAAATTAATGAAAATATTATTAAGATGGTGTATTAAAAATAGGAAAATTGGTATTATAGAACTATATTTCATCTGGAAATACACCATCTTAATAGTATTTTCATTAATTTATTTGATAAAAAATAGGAAAATTGGTATTATAGAACTACATTTCATCTGGAAATTAAAATCAATTTTAAATTTATGGCGGATCGATTATCGATCAGCTGACTATTTGACACCATATTGGATTCGTTCAGTCAATGACCAGTCTAGACGAGGCCCTGCTAGTGGAAGGTTCCATTCCTCGGGTTGAGGCTGAATGTAATGTTTAAGAGTGTTCCCCTGAAGAGGCACCAAAAAGGGAGCGAAACATGTAGGGAAGATAAATAAAAAGTGTAAAAGTGTGTGGCGATATTTTATTGACCTTCCGCCTTATTCGCCAGTTATATATATTTGAGCTAAGGGTCATTTAATGAATAATGCTGGGTATAATATTTTAGCATATCTAAATATGCTTTAGCTTGAAAAAAAAAACGTTACAAAAAAGAGTCACAAAAAAGTGTCCGCTGGTGGGGTGATCATGTACGAATAAGAAGACTGTATGTTGTACAGTATATTAAATAGGTTTTTCGGGTGGACCAAAAGCATATTTATGATACTGAACTTGAGTAGAAGGCTCTAAATGAAATTAATTTTTGTTTTCGCTATGGAACGGCTTCTGTCTCCAGCGGTTGGCATCAAGAAGCCGTTCCATCGAGAAAAAATATGAATATGAATGAATCCGAAGTTTCGTTGAAATATAACAAACATTACGGCTGATAGTGGCAAATTGATAATTTGCGTCCCGAGTAAATCCTTCCTAATATACCGATTTAGTTTATTTTTCTATTAAGATTTCCACAACGAATATCGCGTTTCATTGCAATAATACAAAAATTACGGCCGGAGTGTGCAAATAACAAGTTTAGGTCCGGAGTAAACCCCCTTCCCGTTGGAGCGATTTGGGTGCTTAACGAAGTCGTTCAATCGTTTGACCACAAGCTGACCAAGTTTTTTGGTGAAAAAACAAAATGGCGTCTATTGTGGTAACAGACACACATATCTAAATTTTAACGGGGGTCATTTTCGGTGACTGCTAGGTAGGACCGATAAAGATTCAAGAAATTTAATAAAAATTCCTTCACGAGTGCAACCTCAACAAGTCCTGAAAAAAAAACAAGGAAATCACTGACTGCAAGTAGTTTTCGAGGTCAGGAAATGATTAAATAGCTTGTCTATTTACGGTTAATTTTTTTTTTTTTTTTTTTATTTCATTTTAATGGCATGTCAACCCTTAAGGTCATTAACGCCGTTTCTTTGATTGGTAATTATTGTCTAGAGATTACATATATATATATATATATATATATATATATATATATATATATATATATATATATATATACATATATGCACACACACAAACACACACATATATATATATACATATATATATATATATATATATATATATACATATATATATATATATATATATATATATATATATATATATATATAGACATGTTAGGAATTATCCAAAAAGATTTTCTGAGGTTTAAATTATTTCCATATATAGTTTATTTATTGATCCTCAACCTCAGCCAAATATATTGATGAACTAGTTACAATTCCTCATTTTTAAACGTTTTGGCCTCAGGGCCATCCTCATTAACTAGAAGAAAAATAAATTACATTTATTTAAAGTTACATTAAAAAATTACCCCCTTTTTTTATCCATACAATGTAAAAATTTTTTAAAACTATCTTTAACTTATATTACCTTCCTTTCTTAATCCACATATAAACACCCTATTTTCACAAGGGCTTGTCATCACATTACATCTAAACTTTAAAACTCTAGGATTTTTCATCTTCTATAAATAACACTTTTTTACTCTTTCTTTAAACATTTGAAATTTCCACCAGACCATGTGGCCACAACCTTCCACCATTTTCTATTTACACTATCATAAAATTCTATCTCTAATCCCATATATTAAAAATTGTTCATGTCCATTTTACTTATCATATTATACATATCAAATAACCCTATATAATTTACATTATTATATACCCTTTTTTACCCACCTATCTACATGCATATACCCACATATATACTTACAGACATACATATATAAACACATTCACACACATATATACATACCTACATATACATACACATATACACACATATACATACATACATACACACCTTCATATGTACACCCATTCACTTATACCTCCTACCCACACACATACACCCATATATATATATATATATATATATATATATATATATATATATATATATACATATACACACATACAACAAAACTCATATATATTACAGACAAAACTCAGACGGTAAAATCATCTAATTGTAAATCAGAAGCTAAATCTGATCCATTCAAGGTCGCCTAGATTGCTCTGAAACCACAAGATCTTATAATGCTGGTTTTTAGGCGGGTTTCTGGATTAGAAATAGAATCCATGACACCAGCACGTTATTTTGATAAACTGACAGGAAATTAAAAACATTTATAGCTAATATGCAAAAGTAAAACTATACATATTTACTCCCATAAAGTGAATAGATCTCCCCGTGGTCTAGTAGCTAAAGCCTTCAATTTTCATGTGGAAGGCGTGGGTTCGAGACCCATCTGTAGAAGGTTGAGGTCTTACGTTATGGGCCAGGTCAAAGAATTCCATGCTGTCATCATGTCAGCATGATGCTAAGTACCAAAATCAATGACAAAAGGAATAGTTCGAATAAGCAAAATCAATTACTTTAAAGTTTTAAGCACTTATTTCTCCAATTGACATCGCCTAATCAAAAATCTGTTTTACACACAAATACATTTTCCCAACATAAGAAATTACAAAAATAAAAAGCAATAAAAAACCGAGGGAAAGAGACAAAAATTACAAAAAAAACCCGTTCATAAGAAAAAAAACAGACGTATTTGAAGATTTAAGTACTTATTTCTCCGATTGACATCGCCTAATCAAAACTTTCATCAGAACCGTTTTGTAGATCATTTAGTAAGCTTTCTAATGGTATTGTTTCGTTTACCAAGATTCTCAACCTTTTTCGAGATATTAAGGAAAGTATACAAAGTTACCAAAACTTTTATGTCTGTTAATAAAATATTTTATTCTAATCCTTCCTTAACTCCAAACGTAACAAAAATTCCAACATATTAGTTTTAATGAGAGTAGAACATGCAGAAAATGTTTCAACTGAATCCCATGATTCTAAGTACCCAAACCAAAAAGTCCGACTCGCAGGAAATGCATCATCTTAGCGCGGTTCCGTTCTTATCCGAAGTGCGATTAGTAAAGGAATAGTAGCAGCTATCGGTAGGTTTTGATCTTTCGTTAAAAATATAAAATATAATCTCAAAGAGAAGGAAGCTTAAAGCGCCACATATGGAAACTGACAGTTTTCTAAACGGATGGGACTCTCTCGTCATCGCGACGCTCACTCTAGGAAAACTCTATTACCAATATGATTCTTATTTTCTCAGCTTTAATGAAATACTCATTCCACTGTTAAATAAACTTAAAAAACAAAAGTGAGGTAAACAGTGACTAAAACCCGTTTAAAATAACAAAACTAACACTTTCGTAGTTTTAAGGACTTACTTCTCCGACTGACATTGCCCCATCGAAATTTGCTTCAGAATCTTTTTTTTAGAGAATTTAGTAAGCTTTTGAATGGTTAAATCGTACTTCCCACGATTTCTTAACTGTTTTGAAGATATTAAGGGGGAAAAATGGTGCTAATACCTACCGATAGCTGCTATATTCCTTCACTAATCGCACTTGAGATAAGAACGGAACCGCGCTAAGATGAAGCAGTTCCTGCGGGTCGGACTTTTTTTTGTCAGACAAATTAATGTATTATGTTTATATTATAATATAAATATTATGTTTATAAGAAGAGCAAATCACTTTAATTGCGGTGTAAAATATTGTTGCTAGCTAAATCTAAGTATTATAAAGCTCATAAGGAAAAAATGGTGCTAATGACTCAGATTTCGATACACCATAAAAGAAAAAAAAAATTAAGGACAATATACAAAGATTCCGAAGTATTTCATGTCTGTTAATAAAATATTTTATTCTAATCCCAATAACGCAACACTTATACACAAATAAACTTTTTTTAGGTACCTATTTAATACGTATAAAATAAGGTTATAATGAGCGATCCGCTGTGGCATACACCAAGTACTACCACCGTGTGGAGTGCAACTAGTATAGACCGGTACGTCAGTACCACTGTGGTATGTAAAGAGCGGCTGTTCTGATACTGGCAAAAATTAGAAATCCTACATTCCTAAGGTTGTTTGGAGGCTTATCTTTATGACTCTAGAAAGGGACTTACAGATGACGAGGGTACACTGGGAGCCTAGCTACCTGGGGACAGGGAATATGCCCCCCACCCTAAGCCTCCTAGCTCCTCACCTTCGAATTCATATGATTTTGTTCAATGAATTTAAAAAAAAATTAATAAATAGATAAAAACTGCTGAAAATAGGGAATACCAAAAACAATTCTAAAGAACGAAATCAACACCAGTACAGTAATCTAGATATTCATAGGGCATCTTCAAATTCCAAGATGCCGTTGAAACAAAATATTGTTTCTATTTATACGTATCCCGTTTTATTGACTAATACATTTGACTACTATAAGCAATCACAAAAATAACGAACAGTGAAAAAAACTGTAGGAAACACACAAAAAGATTCGTTCAAATAAACGAAATTACTTATGTTTTAAGCACTTATTTCTCCAAATATGACCATCTCATCGCAAATGTCTTCAAAACATTTTTTGTAGAGAATTTAGTAACCTTTCGAATGGTAATCTTTTGCTTGACAAGATTCCGAACCGTTTACGTGATATTAATGAAAATATACGAAGTTCCCAAAACTTTTCATGACTAAAAATGAAATATTTTATTTTAATCCTTCCTTTACTCCAAACGTAACCAACTTTTCAACATATTAGTTTTGATAAAATTCAA
Source organism: Gonocerus acuteangulatus (assembly GCA_946811695.1). Taxonomy (NCBI): domain Eukaryota; kingdom Metazoa; phylum Arthropoda; class Insecta; order Hemiptera; family Coreidae; genus Gonocerus; species Gonocerus acuteangulatus. The sequence goes on along the minus strand of OX328125.1, from coordinate 110,619,855 downwards.
ACATGCAGAAAATGTTTCAACTGAATTCCATGATTCTAAGTACCAAAATCAAAGACAAAAAGAACAGTTTGAATAAGCGAAATCAATTACTTTTAAGTTTTAAGCACTTATTTCTCCGATTGACATCGCCTAATCAAAACTTTCATTAAAACCTTTTTTTTAGAGCATTTAATAAGCTTTCTAATGGTACTCATCCGTTTACCAAGATTCTCAACCTTTTTCGAGATGTTAAAGAAAGTATACTAAGTTACCAAAACTTTTTATGTCTGTTAATAAAATATTTTATTCTAACCCTTCCATAACTCCAAACGTAACACAAATTTCAACATATTAGTTTTGATGAAAGTAGAACATACAGAAAATGTTTCAACTGAATCCCATGATTCTAAGTACCCAAACCAAAAACGGTATTCAAAAAATATGTTTCCAATATTCTCGAAAACGGTTAAAGCCTTGAAAATGGTTTCATTCGTTTTCCTAGCACAGGAAGCATATAAAACGAGTACTTACATGCTTATGAACTCAAAAACGTAAGCGTTACGATTTTTTTTGCGCGAATTTCGCCCCAAACGCCATCTTCCAGTGGGCTGATTTTGCTGGTTAACGAACTTGACCTTTCAAATTGGACGACGGAGTTTTGTACCAAATTTCATCAAAATCGGACCATCAGGGAAGCCAGAAATCCGCGAACAGACAAATATATATATATATACACGTATATATATATACAAATTTTAACCACCGTTATTTTCGGTCTCTAGGGGTTCTGAAACGCGCAATTTTCTAGTCGGCACTTCCGTATTGTTTCATGAGATCATCCTATGGGGGAGGGAGGAACCGCGCTAAAACATAGTTCGAAAATTAAAGCTTAATTAATTTATTTTAGGGCGTTTATTTAATTTATTTCAATTGATACATTGTTCAAATGAAACATGTGGTGCTGTTGTGGGGGGGGTGGGGGGTTATTTTGGGATTTTAAGGATTGCATCAGTTCAAGAATCACTTCAGATGGCCTTGGTTCAATTTTATTATGAGAACTCATAGATTTTTTCCACTAGAAAATATATTAAATACTCAAATATAAGCAAAAACGCCAAATCTTGAGAAAAGTCTTACATTCAAAGAAAGGCAGTAAAGGCTCCAGAAATTAGTATTTCTAAGCCCTGAAAGGCAGTAAACAGAAAATTATTCTTTTTTTTTTTTGGACAAAGGCTAGAATAGAATGATTTTAGCGCAAAATATCTTAAATTATGAGTTGGGGAGGGGGGTAGGCTTAAACCAAGAAGTGCTGGGGATTTTCTGACCCTGGATTCTGCTTCAGCGACCGCAAAAACATATAGTATACATGGGCTGCTCTCTGGACATATCTATATATATATATATATATATATATATATATATATATATATATATATATATAAAAATCACGTGTCTGTCTGTTTTTCTGTTTGTCTGTTTGTCTGTTTTTCTGTATGTCTGTAGGTTTGTTCCTTATACAAATCTACACCGTTTGACCGATTTTGACCAAACTTGGAATAATGGTAGGTCTTGATACGAGAAATCTCCCAGGCTAGGTCAAAAAAAATCTACCAGCTGTCTGTCTGTATGTTTGTCCCTTATGAAAATCCACACCGTTCGTCCGATTTTGACTAAACTCGGTACACATGTAGATCTTAATCTGAGGAGTGTCGTAGGCTAAGTCAGAAACGTCTACCAGCTGTCTGTCCGCATGTTTGTCCCTTATACAAATCCACACCGTTCGTCCGATTTTGACTAAACTCGGTACACAGGTAGATCTTAATCTGAGGAGTGCCGTAGGCTAGGTCAAAAAAATCTACCGGCTGTCTGTCTGTAACGGCTAGTATACTATATATTTTTTTGCTTTGGGTGTGTGGATATTTAATGTTTATGTGCTGTCATTTTTACTAAACAATTTTGCAACTAGTCTCGCGTCCTCTCCTGACTTGTCTTCACGCCCCCCAAGCTTGGGAATTAGTGTACTGGAGGCTTCAATCGAACAGGTTTTTAAATTTATTTAACAATAAAATAAGTAATTTATCCCCGTAACTTTCTAACTGAAATAGCAAAAACCTATAGAAGCAAACACTAGAGCTTATATATATATATATATATATATATATATATATCCTGATTGATAAGATTAATCATGGCAGCTGTAAATCAGCTGTTTACAATCGATTGTAAAGTAGTAAACGTAGATTTACCAAAAAATATCTTTGTCTCTTTATTAAATAAGTTATTTTCTGTCTATTATTATCTATTACGGGGTAATTCTACCTTGTGTGGTGAAAATCAGGGTCGTTTTCTACAATTGATGGATAACAACTGATTCAATATTCTTCTATTAGTTATGGCAAATGGGATGTTAAAGTAACCCTCCCAAAAAATAAATAATGGCTTACTATTTCAATTTTAGCGCGGTTCCTCCCTCCCTTCATAGGGAAGAACCCCGCTTATAAGGTTGATCTCATGAAACAATCCGGAAGTACCGACTAGAAAATTTCAAGTTTCAGAACCCCTAGAGACCGAAAATAACGGTGGTTCAAATTTGTATATATATATATATATATATATATATATATATATATATATATATATATATATATATATATATATATATTTGTCTGTTCGCGGATTTCTGGCTTCCCTGATGGTCCGATTTTGATGAAATTTGGTACAAAACTCCGTCGTCCAATTTGAAAGGTCAAGTTCGTTAACCAGCAAAATCCGCCCACTGGAAGATGGCGTTTGGGGCGAAATTCGTGCAAAAAAATCGTAACGCTTACGTTTTTGAGTTCATAAGCATGTAAGTACTCGTTTTATATGCTTCCTGTGCTAGGAAAACGAATGAAACCATTTTCAAGGCGATAGCTTTAACCGTTTTCGAGAAAATCGGAAAAATATTTTTTGAATACCGTTTTTGGTTTGGGTACTTAGAATCATGGGATTCAGTTGAAACATTTTCTGCATGTTCTACTTTCATCAAAACTAATATGTTGAAATTTGTGTTACGTTTGGAGTTATGGAAGGGTTAGAATAAAATATTTTATTAACAGACATAAAAAGTTTTGGTAACTTAGTATACTTTCTTTAACATCTCGAAAAAGGTTTAGAATCTTGGTAAACGGATGAGTATCATTAGAAAGCTTATTAAATGCTTTAAAAAAAAAAAGGTTTTAATGAAAGTTTTGATTAGGCGATGTCAATCGGAGAAATAAGTGCTTAAAACTTAAAAATAATTGATTTCGCTTATTCAAACTGTTCTTTTTGTCTTTGATTTTGGTACTTAGAATCATGGAATTCAGTTGAAACATTTTCTGCATGTTTGAATTTTATCAAAACTAATATGTTGAAAAGTTGGTTACGTTTGGAGTAAAGGAAGGATTAAAATAAAATATTTCATTATTAGTCATGAAAAGATTTGGGAACTTCGCATACATTCCCTGATATCTCGAAGACGGTTAGGAATATTGGTAAACGGAGGGTTACCATGCGAAAGCTTACTAAATGTTCTACAAAAAAGATTCTGAAACAATTTTTGATTAGGCTATGTCAATCGGAGAAATAAGTGCTTAAACTTTGAAGTAATTGATTTCGTTTATTCGAACGGTTCTTCTTGTTTGTTTTTATTCCTTGTTGTTTTTTCATTGGTTATAGTAGGATAATGTATTTGACAATAAAACAGATTAATTAAAATAAGAAAAGCAATTCATTGTTAAAAATATATCAGGCTGTACCGTATGAAATGTCAGTTTTGGATTTGTCGATTTCCTTCAAATGTCTTGAAACTGTCGAGGCTCCTATTCCGAGTTCTTTGGCATATTCCCTAGTGTTTTTAACTGCTTTTAGTAGTCAAATGTATTTGTCAATAAAACAGGATACGTATAATTAGAATCAATATTTTGTTTGTTAGAATTCGAAGATGCCGTATGAATATCTAGATTACAGTACTGGTGTTGATTTCGTTCTTTACAATTATTCTTGGTATTTCCTATTTTCATCTGTTACCCATAGTTTTTTATTGTTAGTAGGTTTTTCTAATTGATTATAGAATATAAATCTATTTGGCTATAAAACAGGATACGTAAAATTAGTGACAATATTTCGGAGATTTCTGAGCGAAATACTTTTAAGATTTTCTCCCACCACGAACGGCTTTTTTCCTCTATTTTTATCCACTAGATAGGCTTTATTTTGCATATTATTCTATATAAGTTTTATTCAGCAGGGGATTCTGATGAAATGTCGTGTTTTTGCTGTGGATTTTAAATACCATGTATCTAAGATTGGATAACATTAGCGAGTCTACATAGTTAAGAACCGACGACGGAGGATTACTTCTTGCTATGATTTAGTCTACATATGTATATTAAGTCCTAAATCCAAAAAATAAACTTCACAACGGTTAGATACTATGAGCGAATATGGCGGTTCAATGCCCGTAGAAGCAGAAGGTCCGCAGGAAATTTACCTGCTAAGAGTTAATCCTCAAGAGCTGTAAATATACCCCAGGTATCTGCCGACACAAATACAAAGCCTAGGCGGAGAGCACCCCAAAAACACAGATCCAAACATAGGTTATATACTAAATATTCATAAAGACTACTTAGTTGTAAACCGATTCATCAATTAGCAATCAATAGTTTTCAACAAATGTTATATACTAAATATTGATAAAAAGTATTTAATTAGAAAAAAAACAATATTCCACAAGACTTGTTTTTGGTCCATTTGTGTCTACTCCATAGACTTAATTAGGTATATTATTCTATTTTAGTTGGGCAACTAAACTTTGTTTTATTTTGTTAAATAAAGTTTTTTTTCTTGACTTGTTATTCGTCAAGACTTTTATTTGTCCTTGTGTATTAACTAGATAGGTTTTATTCGGCATATTATTCTATATAGGCTATATTAGGCAGGGTATTCTTCTCAATCTTGTGTACTTCTTCTTGATCCTTCTGTACATGGGCGTATATAAAAACAATTTCGGGGGGGGGGGGGGGGCTGAGACCATTTCCAGGGTATGGAATACTAAATATTTAGAGCTTGGAATAGTTTTAGGCAACTAAAACGCTATTTTTTTTTTTTTTTTTTTGTTTACGGCGCATCTACTTCTAGGTCATTAGCGCCGACATCCAGGGTGCAGCGAGGAATTTTCCCAGCGAGCCTTGAGATGAGAAAATTCCTGCCGGAGGTGGGAATCGAACCCACCATCTCCCGCTTATGAATCCAGCGCGCTAGCCACTAGACTACGGGAGACCACTAAAACGCTATTACACGTAAAATAAAATATGTTTTATGATTTAAGTGATCTTATTTAATTTATTTTTAAGGGTTTTACGAGAAGTTTTTATCATCAATTCAAAATTTCGGGAGGGGCTGCAGCCCCCTCAGCCCCCCCCTCTCATATACGCCCGTGCTTCTGTATCCACTAGAAAGGCTTTATTAGGCATATTTTGTATTGATTTATAGACCTTTGCTTTAGAATGAGAGCCAGATTCTGTAATTTCCGCTTCTGTGTAAAAGTTAGCTACTGTCGGTGTCCCTGACGCCTTAATATCACTTTTATTCGAGATGTTCGAGAGGATTTTGACAATTTTCACGAGATATATAAAAAAAATAAGTTTATTTCTTTTCTAAGCTTATCAAATGGCACTAGGGACATGAACGGAACCGCGCTAAGATGCTGCAGTTCCTGCGAGTCGGACTTTTTTGTGATTGCTTATAGTAGTCAAATGTATTAGTCAATAAAACAGGATACGTATATATAGAAACAATATTTTGTTTCAACGGCATCTTGGAATTTGAAGATGCCCTATGAATATCTAGATTACTGTACTGGTGTTGATTTCGTTCTTTAGAATTGTTTTTGGTATTCCCTATTTTCAGCAGTTTTTATCTATTTATTAATTTTTTTTTAAATTCATTGAACAAAATCATATGAATTCGAAGGTGAGGAGCTAGGAGGCTTAGGGTGGGGGGCATATTCCCTGTCCCCAGGTAGCTAGGCTCCCAGTGTACCCTCGTCATCTGTAAGTCCCTTTCTAGAGTCATAAAGATAAGCCTCCAAACAACCTTAGGAATGTAGGATTTCTAATTTTTGCCAGTATCAGAACAGCCGCTCTTTACATACCACAGTGGTACTGACGTACCGGTCTATACTAGTTGCACTCCACACGGTGGTAGTACTTGGTTTATGCCACAGCGGATCGCTCATTATAATCTTATTTTATACGTATTAAATAGGTACCTAAAAAAAATTTATTTGTGTATAAGTGTTGCGTTATTGGGATTAGAATAAAATATTCTATTAACAGACATGAAATGGTTCGGAATCTTCGTATTTATCCTTGATTTTTTTTTTTTCTTTTATAGTGCATCGAAATCTGAGCCATTAGCACCATTTTTTCTTCTGAGCTTATATAATACTTAGATTTAGCTAGCAACAATATTTTACACCGCAATTAAAGTGACTTGCTCTTCAAATAAATATAATATTTATATTATAATATAAACATAATACATTAATTTGTCTGAAAAAAAAAGTCCGACCCGCAGGAACTGCTTCATCTTAGCGCGGTTCCGTTCTTATCTCAAGTGCGATTAGTGAAGGAATATAGCAGCTATCGGTAGGTATTAGCACCATTCCCCTCCCCCCCCCCTTAATATCTTCAAAACAGTTAGGAAATCGTGGGAAGTACGATATAACCATTCAAAAGCTTGCTAAATTCTCTACAAAAAAGATTCTGAAGCAATATATATATATATATATATATATATATATATATATATATATATATATATATATATATATATATATTTGTCTGTTCGCGGATTTCTGGCTTCCCTGATGGTCCGATTTGATGAAATTTGGTACAAAAATCTGTCGTCCAATTTGAAAGGTCAAGTTCGTTAACCAGCAAAATCCGCCCACTGGAAGATGGCGTTTGGGGCGAAATTCGCGCAAAAAAAATCGTAACGCTTAAGTTTTTGAGTTCATAAGCTTGTAAGTACTCTTTTTATAGGCTTTTTGGGCTAGGAAAACAAATGAAACCATTTTCAATGTGATAGCTTTAACCGTTTTTGAGAAAATTGGAAAAATAGTTTTTGAATACCGTATTTGGTTTGGGTACTTAGAATCACGGGATTCAGTTGAAACATTATCTGCATGTTCTACTTTCATCAAAACTAATATGTTGAAATTTGTGTTACGTTTGGAGTTATAGAAGGGTTAGAATAAAATATTTTATTAACAGACATAAAAAGTTTTGGTAACTTAGTATACTTTCTTTAACATCTCGGAAAAGGTTGAGAATCTTGGTAAACGGATGAATACCATTAGAAAGCTTATTAAATGCTCTAAAAAAAAGGTTCTAATGAAAGTTTTGATTAGGCGATGTCAATCGGAGAAATAAGTACTTAAATCTTCAAATACGTCTGTTTTTTTTCTTATGAACGGGTTTTTTTTGTAATTTTTGTCTCTTTCCCTCGGTTTTTTATTGCTTTTTATTTTTGTAATTTCTTATGTTGGGAAAATGTATTTGTGTGTAAAACAGGATAGGAAAAATGAGACCAATTTTCTGTTGCTAGAAATAATGAAAATTTTGGGAACTTCGTATAATTTCATTAATATCTCGAACACGGTTGGGAAATCGTGATAAGTGGATAGAAATTATTTGAAAGCTTTATAAATTCTCTACAAAAAAGATTCTGAAACAATTTTTGATTAGGTGATGTCAATCGGAGAAATAAGTGCTTAAACTTTGAAGTAATTGATTTCGTTTATTTCATACGGTTCTTTTGGTCTGTTTTTATTCCTATTGTTTCATTTCTTATAGTTGGATAATGTTTTTGACAATAAAACAGATTAATTAAAATAAGAAAAACAATTCATTGCTGGAAATATATCAGGCTGTACCGTATGAAATGTCAGTTTTGGATTTGCCGATTTCCTTCAAATGTCTTGAAACTGTCGAGGCTCCTAATCCGAGTTCTTTGGCATATTCCCTATTGTTTGCAATTGCTTATAGTAGTCAAATGTATTTGCCAATAACACAGGATACGTATAATTAGAATATTTTATTTTTGCGGAATCTTGGGGTTCTCAGATCCCTTATGAATATCTATTAGGCCCCCTTCGTATGTTTTCCTTAATATCTCGAAAAGGGTTAGGAAATCGTGGAAAAATGTTTTGAAGAAATGTTTGATAGGGTCGTCACATTAGGAGAAATAAGTGCTTAATACTTAGTTAGTTAGTTTCGTTTATTTAAACGGATCTATTTGTGTGTTTCCCGCAGTTTTTTTTCACTGCTCGTTATTTTTGTACTTGCTTATAGCAGTCAAATGTATTTGTCAGTAAACAGGATACGTATAATTAGAATCAATATTTTGTTTGTTAGAATTCGAAGATGCCGTATGAATATCTAGATTACAGTACTGGTGTTGATTTCGTTCTTTAGAATTGTTCTTGGTATTCCCTATTTTCATCTGTTACCCATAGTTTTTTATTGCTAGTAGTTTTTCTTATTGATTATAGAATTTAAATCTTTTTGATTATAAAACAGGATACGTAAAATTAGTAAGAATGTTTCGGAGATTTCTGAGCGAAATGCCTTGTAAGATTTTCTACCACTACGAAAGGCGTTTTTCCTCTATTTTTATCCACCAGATAGGCTTTATTTGGCATATTTTTATATATATGTTTTATTAAGCAGGGGATTCTGATGAAATGTCGTGATTTAGCTGTGGATTTTAATTACGATGTATCTAAGATTGGGTAACATTAGCGAGTCTACACAGTGAAGAACCGACGACGGAGGTAGACTTCTTGCTATGATTTAGTCTACATATGTATATTAAGTCGTAAATCCAAAAAATAAACTTCACAACGGTTAGATACTATGAGCGAATAGAGACGGTTCAGTGCCCGGACTGAACCCTCCTAGCAGGAAATTTACCTGCTTGGAGTTAATCCTCAAGAGTTGTAAATATACCCCAGTTATCTGCCGACACAAATACAAAGCCTAGCTACGCAGTCCAGGCAACGAATGCTTGAAAACAGCTATAGGTAGAAATGTTTGGAACACAATTTTTGACTTCGTAACTTTGTATGGGCTGGATAGGAGATGAACATATCAAAAGTCCTTACCCTTAACCTTTGAGCCGGGGAGGAGGGGGGGGGGGTTTAGAAGGTCCCATTTTTCCGGTGTTCACTAATATCTCGGAAACCCTGCGTCCTAGCGACATGACTATTCTATAACAAATGAATGCTGATTAAATTTCATACAAGTTCTATTCTACAATACAAGTTCTGGAAATAACACAGTTCTATACATAGGTTATATACTAAATATTCATAAAGATTACTTAGTTGTAACCCGATTTATCAATTAGCAATCAATAGTTTTCAACGCAGGTTAAATACTAAATATTGATAAAAAGTATTTAATTAGAAAAAAACAAGCTTTCTCAAGACTTTTTTTTTGGTCCATTTGTATCTACTCCTTAGACTTAATTAGGTATATTATTCTATATCTTGACTTGTTATTCGTCAAGACTTGTTATTTGCCCTTCTGTATCTACTAGAAAGGCTTTATTAGGCATATTTTGTATTGATTTATAGAGCTTTGCTTTAGAATTACAGCCGGATTGTGTAATTTCCGCTTCTGTGTATAAGTTAACTACTGTCGGTGTCCCTGACGCCTTAACATCACTTTTATTCGAGATATTCGAGAGGATTTCGAGAATTTTCAAGAGATATATATAAAAAAAAAAAAGTTTATTTCTTTTCTAAGCTTTTCAAATGACACTAGGGATATGAACGGAACCGCGCTAAGATGATGCAGTTCCTGCGAGTCGGACTTTTTTAAAATTTTGCCTACATGTTAATTAAAGTGTCCTGTATGCATGGGAAAAAGATAGGACCCTCCAAGCGGTATTCGTTTTCCAGATATTAAGCCTCAAAAAGGGGGTCTGCCGCGGTCTAGTGGCTAGCGCGCTAGATTCATAAGCGGGAGATGGTGGGTTGATCCCCACTGGTGCCAGAAATTTTCTCATCTCAGGGCTCGCTGAGAAAATTCCTGGCTGCACCCTGGACTTCCGGCGCTAATAGCCAAGATTTGTTAATGCGCCGTAAAAAAAAAAAAAAAAAAAAAAAAAATTAAGCTGAGCGGATCCGTAACAGACAGTTTCTGCGATAGCAAAGGGCCTTTTTTTTTACTATCTATCTGTGACTATTACTTCTATAAACAGAATCTAAACTTTTATAATGAAAACCAATGTCTGATAGAAAATATGAATTGTGATACTTTTCTTGGGGTGCAATAAAGATTTTGGGTAGTAACACGGCTTTGGTGCTTATCAACGTTAGAAATGTTTCTTCCAATCTTCATATATATATATATGTGAGTGACTGGGACAGTCCCGGAAACGGCTGTAAGATGTAAAATGTAAGAATTTATTTTTTTTATGAATCGGTTACTTTTCTACAATCAACATTTTTAACTACCACAAACTGTTTCAAAGAAATGTGAAGTATTCTAACTGTAATCTTTGGGGAAACGCTTGAACTACTTGCACAGCGCTGCCAAGCGTAAAGTAACAAGCTAAAATTAATTTTTTATTTTTAAAAAGTTTGTAGACTAACAATTTAGAGTTTTAGATACTTGCGAGGCTTAAAAAATTTTGCTTACGTTTGGAGTTAAGGAAGGGTTAGAATAAAATATGTTATTAACATACATGAAAAGTTTTGGTAACTTTGTAAATTTTCCTTAATATCTTTTAAACGGTTGAGAATTTTGGTAAGCGGAAGTTTACCATTCGAAAGCTTACTAAATTTTCTACAAGAAAGATTCTAAAGAAATTTTTGATTAGGCATTGTCAATCGGATAAATAAGTGCTTAAAACTTCAAATGTGTTTGTTTTGTTCTTTTTGCAGGGTTTTCGTAGTTGTTAGGCTCACATTTTAATGGCTTGTTGTTTTTTTTTTGTTTTTTTTTTAATTGCATTTATTTATAGAATTTGTATTACTGTAGAAGAAATCAAGAAAAATAGAAACATTTTGATATTTGTTTTGATATTTGCAATAACTATTTGTAGTAGTGGGGTTGGCCAACCGGGCCCTTTATTTACGGGGGAAAGGTTGAACCAAAATAATAACGGTTTCTATTTCAATCTTCCCAAATGACACTAGGGATAAAAACTGAACCGCGCTAAGATGACGCAGTTCCTGCGATTCGGACTTTGTTTTAAACAGGCTGAAGTTCTAGTTATAAGTTGTAGCCTCATTTTTAGCACTTTCCTCCGAAGGAAAGTATTAGCACTTTCCTCCGAAGGAAAGTATTAGCACTTTCCTCCGAAGGAAAGTATTAGCACTTTCCTCCGAAGGAAAGTATTAGCACTTTCCTCCGAAGGAAAGTATTAGCACTTTCCTCCGAAGGAAATATATATCATTAAGAAATTTTTCAAAAATTTCTTCAAATCTTTAACGATCCTACCTAGTAGACACCGAAAATGACCCCCGTTAAAATTTATATATATCTATATCTATATATATATATAAATATATATATATATATATATATATATATATATATATATATATATAGATATATATATATATATACGTGTCTGTTAACACGATAGCAGCCAGAGTTTTTGTTTTTTCGTCACGAAACTTGGTATATAGCATTCAATTAGCAAACGATTGAACGAGTTCGTTAACCACCAAAGTCGGTCCACCGGAAGGGGGGGTTTACCCCGAACCCAAAACACTAATTTGACTATGTCAGCCGTAATATTTGTTATATTTCAACGAAACTTGGTATTCGTAGTGGTAATATAGAGAGAAAAGTGAGATATAAAATTGAACTAAATCGGTTCATTAGAAGGGGGGGGGGGTTACTCCGGACCCACAATACCAATTCGCTACTACCAGCCGTGATTTTTGGTATATTTCAACGAAACTCGGTATTCGTAGTGTTGATCCACAGGTAAATATGCGTTGTAAAAATAAACTAAATCGGTTCATTAGGAGGGGGGGGGGGTTACTCCGGACCCACAATACCAATTCGCCACTACCAGCCGTGATTTTTGGTATATTTCGACGAAACTCGGTATTCGCAGTGATAATCTACAGGTAAATATGTGTTGTAAAAATAAACGAAATCGGTTCATTAGAAGGGGGGGGGGGGGTTTACTCCGGACCCAAATTCCTAATATACTCATACCGGTCGTAGTTTCTGCTGTATTGTAACGAAACGCGGTATACGTCGTGGGTAACTCATGAGAAAGAAGTGTTGTAAAAATGAGCTGAACCGGTCAATCGGAAAGCGGGGGTTTAATTTGTAATATATTTCAATAGAAAAGCCCGCCAGACGTAGGTTCACAAAGCCGCCACAAGGAGCGCTTTCTACCACTAGAGTGACTGTATCCTGTTCCTGCGTTAGATCGAAATACGATAATATGAGGGTTTTTGTATTTATTACGTAGTGTAATAGGTACCATGTGTAAACATAACTCTGGAAGCAAATTAATAATTGATCAGTTACTCATTACAAAATTAAAAGAGAACTATTCATGTTTTTATTTTATTTATGTAGGATATTTTAAGCAAATTGTTCTGGAAAGCAGTCTACACTACCCAAATTCTGAGGAAAGTGCTTAGTTATGCAGCTCCTGCGTGACGGACTTTTTCCTCATTATAGATCATAAATAAACACTCTTTATTGAAACAAAAAAACAAACACCGATTTTTTTACCTTTGTTCTGAATCAATGTATGGAATTAACTAATTAGTGAACTAAAACTAAACTAAAATCATAAATTAAGGTCACTTTTGCTTAAATTAAACTAATTACCATACTGAAAACGGTCAGTAAAATTAATGACAACTATTTATTCAGAAAATACTCCAACAGAGTCCAACTTTTTGAAATAAAAACCATTTTCCCGAATTAAAATGATTAATAATTTTGCAATAAAACTAATAGCATAACGTGAGTTTACTTTTACATAGAATGAATCAAAGTTAGTTTAGTAAACTGTAATATATACAGTGTTTTGCCCAATACTGTATATATGTATGTGTAATTGTGTTGTAATGTTTGCATGTAGCCGGTAGTACAACGCTACAATTACAATGAAAGCTGTATTTGGAAAAGTTTAATTCTCTTAGTACCCAGAATTTTTTCATTCTTTCTGAATGAGCACTTTTTTCTGTCATCAGTGCAAACTGCTCCACTTATTTTTTTTGTCTCCCTCTGACCGACTTTACAATTAAAATGCTTTTTTTTTATTTTTATTTTTTTGTATTACACCAGCTGGTTTTCTTTCACTGCCGCAATCCATCTAATTATTTCTTCTTTTCTTTTCCCTTACATAGACTTTTCATACGGTTACACAATTTGCTTTGTTAGTCATAAAGTCGGCATGGTTCCTCCCTCCCTCCATAGGAAAAAAAAAGTTCGACCACACGAACCTCGTCATTTTTGTGTGTCTCCAAGGTCATTAGTAATGACTATAAGCATTTATTGGTAGTTTCTGGACTTTCGTGAAAAATCTAATTATTATTAGTATTGATTTTTATGCATCACTTTGGTAGCCATGTGCATTCTCTTTAATACGTTTCGGTAGAGGGCAACATAAAATGGTCTGTTAGCTCATATTTCTTTTAAATGAGTCTACATTTTTCGTATATTTGCTATGCTTTTGTAAGAAAATTCGTAGATATTCGTTCAGGTGTTATATTTTAAAGTAGATGCTTATGTTGTTAAATGTTTCAGTATTGTGTCAATATGGCGGCTGTCATCTCCAAGGAGTTGTGTCATTTCATATGGGATATCTAGATCAGGTCTTAAGTAGCACTAAGTCAGTATATGTTTGATTGTGAGGTCTGTAGTGTGTCAATATGGCGGCTGTCATCTCCAAGGAGTTGTGTCATTTCATATGGGATATCTAGATCAGGTCTTAAGTAGCACTAAGTCAGTATATGTTTGATTGTGAGGTCTGTAGTGTGTCAATATGGCGGCTGTCATCTCCAAGGAGTTGTGTCATTCCATATGGGATATCTAGATCAGGTCTTAAGTAGCACTCAGTCAGTATATGTTTGACTGTGAGGTCTGTATTGTGTCAATATGGCGGTTGTCATCTCCAAGGAGTTGTGTCATGTCATATGGGATATCTAGATCAGGTCTTAAGTAGCACTCAGTCAGTATATGTTTGACTGTGAGGTCTGTATTGTGTCAATATGGCGGCTGTCATCTCCAACGAGTTGTGTCATGTCATATGGGATATCTAGATCAGGTCTTAAGTAGCACTCAGCCAGTATATGTTTGACTGTGAGGTCTGTATTGTGTCAATATGGCGGCTGTCATCTCCAAGGAGTTGTGTCATTTCATATGGGATATCTAGATCAGGTCTTAAGTAGCACTAAGTCAGTATATGTTTGATTGTGAGGTCTGTAGTGTGTCAATATGGCGGCTGTCATCTCCAAGGAGTTGTGTCATTTCATATGGGATATCTAGATCAGGTCTTAAGTAGCACTCAGTCAGTATATGTTTGACTGTGAGGTCTGTATTGTGTCAATATGGCGGTTGTCATCTCCAAGGAGTTGTGTCATGTCATATGGGATATCTAGATCAGGTCTTAAGTAGCACTCAGTCAGTATATGTTTGACTGTGAGGTCTGTATTGTGTCAATATGGCGGCTGTCATCTCCAACGAGTTGTGTCATGTCATATGGGATATCTAGATCAGGTCTTAAGTAGCACTCAGTCAGTATATGTTTGACTGTGAGGTCTGTATTGTGTCAATATGGCGGCTGTCATCTCCAACGAGTTGTGTCATGTCATATGGGATATCTAGATCAGGTCTTAAGTAGCACTCAGTCAGTATATGTTTGACTGTGAGGTCTGTATTGTGTCAATATGGCGGCTGTCATCTCCAACGAGTTGTGTCATGTCATATGGGATATCTAGATCAGGTCTTAAGTAGCACTCAGTCAGTATATGTTTGACTGTGAGGTCTGTAGTATGTCAATATGGCGGTTGTCATCTCCAAGGAGTTGTGTCATGTCATATGGGATATCTAGATCAGGTCTTAAGTAGCACTCAGTCAGTATATGTTTGACTGTGAGGTCTGTATTGTGTCAATATGGCGGTTGTCATCTCCAAGGAGTTGTGTCATGTCATATGGGATATCTAGATCAGGTCTTAAGTAGCACTCAGTCAGTATATGTTTGACTGTGAGGTCTGTATTGTGTCAATATGGCGGCTGTCATCTCCAACGAGTTGTGTCATGTCATATGGGATATCTAGATCAGGTCTTAAGTAGCACTCAGTCAGTATATGTTTGATTGTGAGGTCTGTAGTG